>JANAVB010039816.1:3151918-3437319 GCA_029216955.1 Iris pallida | reverse complement strand
GAACGAAGGATCGGGGTCTCCACTCCTTATGGGCCTTCTTTGTGCGGGCTCGCTTCTGGACCGGGCCAGTGCTCTTGTCGGAGAGCAATTCTTCGAACGCCTGTTGGTCGAACCGGACGACCATCTTTTGTTGCGTGGAGCCAAGCTTGGCTGCATCCGATTGCGTCACCAACTCCTCAGCCGTGGAGAAGTTAGTCCCCAGCAGAGTCGCCATCGTGTTTGCCATGAAATATAAAAGAACAGAACAATTATCGGAGGACCGGACTTTTACTTCACGTTATAAACTCGCTTGTACAAAGAAAGCCTAGGGACGAAAACCTAGGTACAGCAGTCTAAGTACAATTGTTTATTTTAGATTCTGGGGGGTGACGATAGAGGCTCGAGAAGGCGACGGCAGCCCTGCCTTACTCCTTGGACGAATGGTATGCAGCCTTGGCTCCTGTGAGAAGATGGTTGGCGTTGATGAAGAAATGCTCTTCTTGCTCCTCTGCTGCTCTTCTGACTTCTCTTTCTCTCTGTTGTATTTTCTCTCTGATAGCGTATATCTTCCTTGTCTCTCTCTTCTTCTTTTTTCGCAAGGGAATGGCACCCTGCTATTTATAATAGTGGAGGGGCATCATTAGGGTTTGGCTGATTACCCATTCTCAAAGTGGCGGCGGCCTGATACTTAATCAATCTAGACCATTAATCTTAAGCGTGAAGAATCTGGGCCATAAATGAGGATAGCACTGAATCTTACGAATAATTAATGTTGATTGCTTTAAATCTTCATGATTGGTTGTGTAGCTTGGATCTCTCACCACGTGTCCCATTGGCTTGATTATGAATGATATGACTTGATCTCATTATTAGAGATAATGTTAAATATGGTCATTGGGATCTGGTAAATCTTTGTATCTCATAATCATCTTTGCTACCAGCTGTCAAGTCAGGGGGATCATTGAATCTCTGCCACGTGTCTTAATGATGGACTCTGCCAAAGCCGTATGACATCCATGAACCGCATGAGACAGCGTCTCAGTGAACCGCATAGATAGTATTTGTGAGACGCTTGGTGAGCCGCATAAGCGTAGTAATCGCGAGCCGCATGGGATGGCTTCTTGGTGAACCGCATAAGTGTAGTAATTGCGAGCCGCATGGGATGGCTTTTTGGTGAGCCGCAGGAAGACGATCCTTGCCAGCCGCATGAAGTTGTTCTTCACTGGAGCCGCATGGGGGTAGCCACGTGTCAATCTCGGATCGTGTCAGAGATTTTCTCCTATTTTCCAAGAGTCTGTCATTATGACAGGGCCATTATGATACTTCATGTCAGAGCCGTCAGCTGTCAAATCATGGCAGAGCATTAAATAGGCAGACTGCTCGATGGCCAGCTGTGTGAAGGGGTCTCGTGGGTACACGTGGCGTTGAGCCGCATATCTCCATGAGCCGTATGTACTTTTGAATTACATGCGGCTGGGGGACTCTTTGAACCGCAGGACTGTTCCTATGTAAGCCGCATGGACTCTCCTGTCCGAGCCGCATGAGACTAAGAGTCTCTCTGAACCGCATGGGACTGCTCCTGTATGAGCCGCATGGGGTTCTCCTGTTTTGGGCCGCATAGATCATCGTTCTGATATTTTCCATGCTTCTACACCATTTCGCTTAGAGTACGATTCTTCCGCTCCACAACACCATTCTGTTGGAGAGTTCTAGGACAAGAAAATTTTGTAATATCCACTATTATCACAAAACTTTTTGAAATCAGAATTTTCGAATTCGCCACCATGATCACTTCGGATACGAGTAATCATGAAGCCTTTTTCGTTTTGTACCTTTTTGCAAAATATCTGAAATTCAAAAATTGCATCACTTTTGTTTGATAAGAAATAAACCCAAGTAAATCGAGAGAAATCATCAACAATAACAAAAGCGTAGAGCTTACCGCCAAGACTAGCGACTCTACTAGGACCAAATAAATCCATATGAATTAACTGCAAAGGTCTCGAAGTACTTACAGCGTTGATGGATTTAAAAGTAGACCTATGTGCTTTGTTCTTTTTGCAGTCAGCACATACCATATCTCTCTTGAATAGAATTTCAGGGAGTCCTCTTACCAACTTCTTTGTATTTAGACGTGAGATAGTATCCATGTTTGCATGTCCTAGTCTCATGTGCCATAGCCAGCTTTCATCTTGATTGGCTACTAGGCACCTTCCTGTATTATTAGTATTCTCCAAAAAGAAAACATAAATGTTGTCTTCTCTAATCCCTTTATATACGGGATCACCAGATGACATATCATATACGGTACATTTATCTTTCATAAAATTGATACCATAACTATTATCTGCCAAATGACTTATGCTCAATAGGTTATGTTTTAATTCAGTTACTAGACAAACATCCTTTATTATTGGATAAGGAGAAATACCTACAGTACCATTACCTATTATATCACCTCTCAAGTTATTTCCGAAGGAGACGTATCATTCTTTCTTCATCGATAGCGTAGCGAATAAAGATGCATCACCATCATGTGTCACGAACATCCGCTATCGAGGATCCATTTGCTTCTAGCATGAGAGGGTTGAGGGTCCACCTACAAGACAAGTAGATGAATTCTTTGGTATCCATTTTCTGTAGGGTCCACTCAGATTAGCTTTAGGTCTCCAGACTAAAGTATGGTTGTCAACAAGCTTTCTTATAAGACAATATTGTGATATGTGTCCGTGCGCACCACAATATGTGCAAGTCAGTTTAGTGGTAGAAACTGTGTTTACAAGCTTGTTTTGTTTGGAGAACCTATAAGTGAAAGCATGATGATGTTCATGTTTCTTCTGTGCTTTCTTGTGTTTAGTCCTTTTAGGTGTATGCTTAGCATTAGGACTAATCTTAGGCTGTGTCACAGGTATTGCCTGTTTGCCTAACTTGATTTCTAACTTTTTAGAAATCGCAATAGACTCTTCGTATCTAGCAGTCATATCTAGGAGTCTTTATTCAGTTACTAAGTGCATCTTCTTCTCTATGTCATAAAGCTTTTGTACTTTGACATAGTCCCTTTCTTTCTTTTCAATATTGAGGATAGCCTCATGATAGTCTACCTTGAGTTTGGCTATCTCTTCCGTGTTACCGGTAGTAGATGTCTCTTTAATATCTTCAATCAGATTGGACAGTCTAGCTATCTCGATTGTGTGTGCCTTAATCTCTTTTCGAGATTGCTTATACTTGTCGAGCACAGTTTTGTGATCTTCAAGTAGTTCGCTAAAGGCATTCTCTAATTCATCGAAAGTGAAATCATCAAACAAAGGATTAGATGATACCTTATCAAATGCCATGAGACAAACATTTGCATTGCCGCAGGGTCTGTCTTCTTTTTCTGTATCACTGGCATCGCTTTGTGCCAGATGCTTGTGTTGGCATACTTTCGACCAGATGTTGCTTTTCTGCTTGATCTTGATCTATCGTATGGACTGCTTTTCTTGGTGGTTGGACAGTCCTTCTTCATATGCCCTGACTTCTTGCATCCAAAGCATATAGTTTCATCTTCGTTGCTTTCTTGGACATCTTTCTTCTTTATGCTTGTGAACTTTAGATATTTCTTGAAGTTCTTCACAAGTAGGGCTCGTTCATCACCACTTGACGATTCTTCATCGGAATCGTTGTATGTTGATTTTCTTGCTTGAGCTTTGAAGGCAATAGATTTCTCCTTTGGTGTTGCTTCTTCAAAATCTTGCAAGTCGAGTTCATGCGTCATGAGTTTGCCCATCAGCGTTTCCAGAGTCATAGTGGTGAGATCGTTTCCATCAATGATTGCTGGCTTTTGGATTCCAGTTCTTCGTTAGAGCCCGCAGCACTTTTCTGATCTTCTCGTGATTGCTGTAATCCTTACCAAGAGATTGTAAAGGATTAGTTATATCAAGGAAACGAGTAAACATCTATGTAATTGACTCACCGGGTTTCATCCTAAAAGATTCATACTCCTGTGTCAGTCTACTAATTTTGGATTCCTTCACTTGGGAAGTCCCTTCATAGGTTACCTCAAGGAGTTTCTAAATTTCGTGAGACGTCTTACAGGTTGAAACTCTGTTGAACTCGGTTTTGTCAATTGTAAAGAATAGTGCATTGATGGCACGAGCATCTAGGCTAGCTTTAGCCTTTTCAGCTTCAGTGTACTTATCATGGGTCTTTTCCACCAGCTGGCCTTCAACCACTGTTGGTGCTGGTTTCTTATAACTATCAATGACTATTGACCAAAGATCAAAGTCGAGAGACTTTAGAAAGAAGTCATTCGTGTTTTCCAGTAGGTATAATTTGTTCCATCAAATAGGGGAGGTCTATTTGTGGATTGCCCTTCACCGTTGAATATAGATTTCACGGCTGCCATATATATACTCTCTAAGGTATGTTATATAAGAATATAACCTGCTCTGATACCAATTGTAGGACCGTTGAGCACCTCTAGAGGGGGTGAATAGTGTGTGTGTGCAGCGAAAAAATAATCACCAATTAAAAATTAAACTATGGCAGAGATATAAGAGACAGTAAATAAAGATAGAGAATTCAAACTCAGTGACACAGCGATATATACTGGTATCCCTCTGAGAGGACTAATCCAGTCTCGAGTACTCTTGCTCGATGTTAATCCACTATGGCACAAGCTTTAACTGAGAGCTTGCAGTCTCTTACAACACCGTGCTTGGTGACGAGCGCACGACCAGCTCTACAACACACACCATGCTTGGTGACGAGCGCACGACCAGCTCCACAACAGAAAAGGTTGTTGAACTTGGAACGACCTTTTTACAATGCTTGAAACACCAAAAGATTCTAAATCAACTCTGATAGAACTGGCCTTTGGCTAAGAGATGTATAGGTATGATTTGAAAGTCTTAGATCGTTTGAAAACACTTGAGTAGTAGAGAGAGAGAATGAAGAAATGAATGAATGATTTGAAATGAAAAGTTCTTCTCTATTTATAAGTGTTTTCTCGAACCGAACTCGGGCAGAGTTCGGATGCAAATATCTCGCCAAGAGACGTTGTTCGCTGATTTGGAGGCAACAGAAGTTTGAATCATTTTTGACCGAACTCGGTCAGAGTTCGGACCGAACTCGGGCCGAACTCAGTTTCGAGTTCTGTCAGGAGATATTTGAAAATCATTTAAAAAAACAGTTTTCAAAATATGTTTTTGGTTATTTGTAAAATCATTTGTAAAGGCTATTTTCAAAATATGTTTTTGAAATATTTTGTAAATAAAATACGAATGGTAAATAGGTAGACTTTTGGAATATGAACAATTTTAACCCTAAGCCAGTATTACCAAAACTGATTTTACAAAATAAATCCTAGACTCAATAAAATATAAAATACAGAATAAAATGAGAAATGAGTCTTCTGAAGATTTGATGATGTTGACGCTTTGTTTGGTGCAGTACATCGTCTGTTGAATTTGATTTCATGTATCCTGAAATGATTAGCAGTATTTTCTATATTTTGTGTATTGACTTAAGTGTATGTTGATTATCGAAATCGGGTGTGACCATGGAATGGGCCAACATATACTTGACTTCGTTGGTTCATGGGAAGATCATTTGCACTTGGTGGAGTTCTCCTACAATAACAGTTTTTAGGCCAGTATTCAGATGGCACCGTTTGAGGCACTGTATGGCAGAAAGTATAGATCACCTTTAGCTTAGGATGATATAGGCGAGAGGCATATGCTTGATCCAAAAATGGTTATGCAGACTATCGAGGTGGTCAGACAAGTTAGAGATCATCTTCGAGTTGCACAAGATCGTCAGTGTCATTGGACCGATTCTCATCGGCGACCACTTCAGTTTTCTATCGGCGACCACGTATTCCTTAGGATCTTGCCTACCCGTGGCGTCATTCGATTCAGCGTACGGGGAAAGCTTAGTCCTAGGTATATAGGGCCATTTGATATTCTCGAACGAGTAGGTGATGTGTCCTATCATCTCGTTCTTCCATCGTCGTTACGTGAGGTACATAACGTATTCCATGTATCCTAATTGCCACGGTACATTTCGGATCTGAGCCATATCCTTGATCATTCGGAATTGGTTGTTGGTACCAACCTTTCGTATGAGGAAAGACCTGTATCCATATTGGACCGAAGAGAAAAGATACTCAAAAATAAGACTATTAGTTTAGTCCGTGTTGCTTGTGGTCATCACTCTTTCGGTGAGTCAACTTGGAAACGTGAGGATGATATCCGATCGCGATATCCACACCTGTTTGACTCATAAGGTATAGTATCTTTCTTATGCCTTATGCTTTTAATTCCTTGCTTGCATGAATGATCGCTTGATTGACTGCTAGTCATAGATTGCCAGTATTAGTGTAACTTGTCCCGACACCTCTTGACTAAATTTCGAGGACGGAATTCTTCTAAGGTGGGTAGAGTTGTCACTCTCATTTTTCGTTATAAGTATTTTTTATACGTATACGAATTTGTGACATTTGTCAGGTGGATCGTAGTTAGACTTGTCTTGCTTAGCCTAGTCTTGGTTTAATCTTGCCTTGGTTTAATTGGTTTGGTTCAACATGACTTGGTTTGGCTTGGCTTGGTTGGTTTGATATAGAGAGGTTTGGTATTTAAGTCAACTTCTCTCTCTCTCTCTCTCTCTCTCTCTCTCTCTCTCTCTCTCTCTCTCTCTCTCTCTCTCCTCCATAACTTTCATTTTTTCTTCTCATCTTCTTCATTTACTCCTCTCCACCTACACCCAAGTTCTAGGCATGTGCAACTTACTTCATGATAGATCTCAAATTTTATTGTTCTTTGTCTTTTTTGCTTGATTTTAAGCCTCTTTAAAACTTGGAGATTTTGGTTTTGAGGGTTACATTTTTATAGATCTAAGTTTATAGCTTTTCGGTTTTTATTGGTTTTGATCTCTTAAACTTTATTATTTTCAAAAACTAATGGTTCCATGTTGTAGAGAATTCAATTTCATTCAGTTCAGACCTTTATTTTGCCCAATTTCAAGTCCTTTAGCCCAAGTTATGGACATTCGAAGTTCTAAAATACATGGCCAAAAGCTTGCTGGTAGGGACGACACCTCGCGCACCTTTTGGTCCGTGCATCTTGCACCTCGTGCACCTTTTTGTCCGTGCAACTTATACCTCGTGCGGACACCTTTTGGTCCGTGCACCTTGTACCTCGCGCACCTCATGGTCCGCGCACCTTGCACCTCGCACACCTTTTGGTCTGTGCATCTTGCACCTCGCACACCTATTGGTCCACGCACCTTGCATCTCGTGCACCTTTTGGCCCACCACCTTGTACCTCACGCATCTTGGAAGCACCTCGCGCACCTCGTATACACCTTGTGCACCTCGTTTACCTTTTGGCCCGCACACCTTGCACCTCGTGCACCTTTTGGTCCGCGCACCTTGCACCTCGTGCACCTTTTAGTCCGCGTACCTTGCACCTCGTGCACCCTGCATCTTGCACCTCGTGCACCTTGCACCTCGTGCACCTCGTGCACCTTGCACCTTGCGCCATGCACCTTTTTTCGTGCGCGAATCACTCTAAATGACTGTTTTTGTCCGTTTAAGCTATTTTGTAGCTAGAATCTTGAAAAACTTAAAACATGAAAGTTGTACATCTTTGTCTTATCTTCAAGAATCTTTCTGTCCCTCTTTAATCAGAGTTAATATGTAACTTATAGTTTCAATCACACATGGGTGTTCTCGATCTTCTTTACATGTTTTTTCTATACTTAGCCTAAATTACGACGATCCGACTTGAAACTTGATAGTCTTGAGATAGTAACTTGAACATGAAAATATGAACCCGTCTTGATAACTCTTGATAAGTGGCCCATCGAGGCACACTCCAGACAAGTACTCTTGACATGACAAGTAACCTGACATGACATGTATAATCTTGAAAGGTTGTTGCAACAGCTACCCTGACTTGCTAAGTAATTCTTATATTGACACCGTGGTTGACTTTCTTGATTGTGCCTGTATAAGGTACCTGTCTCGTCTTATATCATGTCTAGGACATGGATTCCTGGTTACCACGGTCAGGAATTCACAGTGAATCTGACTAAGTTAATGACTAGATTGATCAAGTAATTCATATAGAGAGATTTTTTTAAGTTACAGGCGATCCCACTATCCCGGCCACACCTGAGGAACTTGTAGCCTGTCGACGAGTAGGGTATATTTTTAGCCTACTGTCATGTGGGGCACTTCCTGAAAACATAAGTACTAAAAGTACACCAGTAATCTTGATAACTCTTGTAACTCTTGTAAATCACCTCGCCTGGATAACCTGGATAGCTGCAGGGGCTTGTGACTGCGGAAACATCTCATTGCATCTTGCTAGTAACTAAGCTTGTGATAACCCTAGTTAGTTAAGGATAACAAGCCGTAGGTCTTGATTGGCCATGCCTGAATGCTTGATCTTGATTAGCACGGGAATTATATTTCGTCTATTTTTTCCTAGTGCAAGCTATTGTTTTATTCTAACCCTATCTTCTTGTCATTTAAGCATGTTTATTTATTTATTCTCATATTTTATTATTCGCTGGTTTTAGTTTCTTAATAAAACCTCCCTTGTGGCACTTGCTCTTTCTGGGGTCTGACCCAGCTGGTTTTGTATGGCCAGATTTCGGAGTGATATCCGAGGATCTTCCTGCTTATCAGCCAGATGATGAATACCAGACGTAATCTTGGCAACGAGTGGGTTTCTATTTTGCTCTCCCACTTTACTGTAAATTATTTTGAAGCTTTTAGCCGTCGAGCAAGTGTTAGCTCGTGTTGAAACTTAATTTCGGTTTGCCTAAGGGCTGTAACATGATTGACAAATCCTAGGGTTGATCATGTATGTCTTAACTCTTGCTAGTCTTCACATTTTATGTGACTAGATTCATGATCATCTGAATATGTAATATTTGGGACGCCTTACTTTGTATGTCTGATGATCTAACATATTGTGACATTTACTTGCTTGCTTGAGATTGAGACACTAGATTTCTTCTTGATCATAAGAGACTGATGGATTATAGTTTAACCCTCATGCATCTAGACAGCGTGACCGTATTGCGAGGTGGGTTACACTTTAAGGTACGTAGCTGGCTGTGTCTGTCCTCCGCTCTCCAGTATCCTGGTTCTGGGACGTGACACCATAAATGTCTAAAATTAAATCATTTAATGTACCAAGTTTAATTTTGACCTGACCCGACTCAACTGAACCCAACCCTAGCTTCATGTTACCCCCTCATGAATACTAGCACTCACCTCCTACAAAACACCAAACACCAATTGTACCCACTCATGAATATTCAATGGACAACCCCCTTGATTAAATTCCAAGAGAATGACCTAACTTAACTTACATTTATTACTAGCCTTCATTCAACTCCTACTAAATCTTAACCCCATATCTCCTCACAACACACTCACACCCCCCACTTTTTAGGCCGGCCCTAACATTTAACTTCTCTCTCTCTTTTTTACTCACAACCTACAACACCACACCCCCTCTTTCACACATGGTTCTCTCTCTCTCTCTCTCTCTCTCTCTCTCTCTCTCTCTCTCTCTCTCTCTTTCATACAAACAACCTCTCCCTCTCGTTTTTACAGCAAAAGCCCCAATGGCCGACTGTGCACAGCCATCCTTCTCCTTCTAACTCTTTCTCTCCTCCTTCCTTACTTTACAGTACACCACCACCCTCCCCTTAGCTTCACCATCATCATTCTTCATTCACCATCATCTTCACCACCATTCAATCACCACACCACCATCATCATTATCTTTTTCCTCTCCTTTTCCTCCCCACTCGGCGGCTGTGTGCCCAGCCATAGCAAAGTAGCCGCAACAAGCAGCAGCCACTGTCGCAGCAGAGCAGCTGCAACAGCAGCATGAGCGACACAACAGCTGCTACAGCAGTTGCACGGCGGTGTCGCCCGTCGTCGCGCACCGTCGTACCCCCCTTGTCCGATGACCTCTGACGAGGCTCGCCCTTGCGGCCACCTTCGTCCCCTACGTGCAGCGTGGTCGATCCATGCATTTCGCACAAGATCCAGCCGTGACGCGCACGGATTCAAAGTCGGAATTTTATTCTCGGGACAGCGGCTTCGTACACGTTTTTTGAGAAATTCGACCGTTGGATCGATGACATATTTGCTCCATCACAATCTCGGTATATCCCTTCACCCCTGTCAAGTTTAAACCGTTAATTCGATCTTTTGGTAAATCAAAATCGGCCACAAAGTTGACCATTTAAATTGGATATATTTTGGATAGTTTTGTAGAGCCAACTTCGTCGACTCGTATCTTCGTCGTCACAGCTCCGTTTGACGTGCTACCGATTTCTATGCACAGCTGGTATAACTCTCTTTCTGCCTCTTAAGTTTTATTTTATTGTGAGCTTGTTTGATTGGTCAAATTTGATGCCAAAGTTGGTCGTCCAAATTCGTAATTTTCAACTTGTAAAATTCTAATTTTGAACCCGGGACTCCATATTCAATTTCTAACACCACCAGTAGACTCGTGGCGTCGTTTTGGCACGAGTTCATATAAAGTTTATTATATTTAGGGTACGTAGACCCTGGCATGCTTTTCGGTGCAAAGCGGACCACATAATCCTGGTCAACGAGTCATTTTGAAATCGACTCATCAAAATCCAATTTTGGTTATACCGTTGAGTTTGTATCGTCATTATGGACTCTTTGATATATAATTTGCTGAGTTTTGAGGACATTGGCTCCGGCACGCATTTTCGTGCAAACCGGAATTCCAATGTCCTGGTCAACAGACCATTTTGAGATCGGATCAACGGAATCCAATTCCGGATATACTGTTGGGTTCGTATCGTCATTCTGGATTCATGAAAATATAGGTTTAGTGGACTTTTATCCTTGTACATTTTTTCAGTAAAAGTGGGTCCGACACGGACACCATTTTGATCCGAAATTACATTTTTATCCTTGTGTCCAAACTGGACTTATGGATAGACATACTAGCTGATTTGACCATTCTGGACAGTTGGTGATATTTGTTTCATCATTCGACAACATCTATAGATATTTTCTTTATGTACCACTATTAATTATAATTAATTCTTATTATGTTCATATTTCGAATTCGTGCAAGAAACTGAGATAGTTGATTCCAGTGATCTCACATCGCTAAAATTGACAAGATGATCATGTAGATCGCTATGACAAGATTGTTAACCTTACGGTTGATCGCCTTGTCTCGATTTGCATGTCATAGGTTCGATGTACGAATAACGAGATGCAACTTGATATTTTAAGTCTACAATTTGAAATTCATATTGTTAGCTTATATATATATGGTTTTGTAAAAATCTAAATGATTTGGGTTTCTAGTATTACCTAATAATATTGGTAAATAGAAACCATAGTTTCTAAATATATAAATGATTTATAGATAGATATGTATTTATAGATATTCTTTTCCTTAAATCATAAGTCATAACTATTATAGTCGTTTCCTATTTCTCATCTCTAATATCGTGCCAAATTCTGATTCTAGACTGTTATATCAAACTAGGCTTTTGGACTTTTCTAGACTCAGTGGAATTGGCTGTGTCATTAACTGGGACCACCTTGTGGAGCATAGCATCAATACCTATTCCGTGTCGACACGTTCGTGTCGTGCATGTCGACATCCAACTAAATTGAGGCGAGTACATTCTCTGATAATTTTTTTCATTTTTGATAATTACTATGTTTCATGTACTTAGTGTAGATGTACTTATTTCTTGACACATTGGTCACACGGATTGGTATTTACGGATCCCATCATGAGATGTTATTCCCGTATATTAGTATACCCTATGCAAGCCCCGTTGTATTTCTTGTGCATTGTATAGACACCGATGCCTAAGAAGATTTGCTACCTTCTCAGAGTATCCCGTGTCATAACGTACCATGGTTGGATCTACTTTACCAGTCGGGGCGGGAAGTAGTAGTGTAGATTATGACCATACCTTTCCCATGCATGATATTATTTTCCCGTGAGTGTTAGTCATACATTGCACGTATGACTAGCCAGGCCATATTCCCGTACAAGTTCCCAATCGGTCACTTGTTGAAACTAGTACTCACTCACATAGATAGATGATTCTTGACCCTTGTACATGTCATGATTAGTTTTTCTTGTTCTTGCTCTAGTTTAACATGTTAATATTTAATACATATGGTTGTGAAATTTGCCATGTGTCCTGATTGGTTTGGATACCCAGTATGACTGGAACTAAACCCTGAGAGTAATAGACTCGACCATACTAAATACTAGCTGACTTCATGCCTTGTCACAACTGATAATGATTGTTACGTTGACTAATGATTGATCATGTGTTCCTAGTTGGAACTAAGAGACTGGCTAGTCGTCTTATTGAATTAAATGGATGAGACACGTTCATATGATCTATGAACTATTGCAATCGACTGGCTGATCCCAAATATTGGCATACAGGCACGTGCAGGCTTCAATTTATTTTTCTATAAAAGCAGCTTGTGTACTTTATGGTCAAGGCATGATTATTCCGTGGTTAGTTTTGATTGTTGTATTATGCTATGTAAGACCTACAACCTAACCGTATTGGTATCATTGTAGAGTTGTGCATACCGTACCCCGTACAAAAGTACTCATTCTGAATGACTGATCCACGGCGTAGGATTTCACTTAAGATAGAGGCTATTAAGTTAAATAAAATAATGATTGTATGGAGAGAATTGATTCCCGAGTTCTTACATGGCAGCCCTCTTTGGGACTATTAAGTACCCGACAGGCCCTGGTTCCCACAGATACTACAAATCTGCCACACGGGTAGGGAGCAGTATTCGCTTATATTATTATTTTATATTGTATATTAATGACGGGCGTCCCGCTGGGACTCGTCTAATTCATTATTGGCATAATTGATTGACTGGATAGACTAGCCTTGCTTGTACATAGTAAGAACTGAGGAATCCTTATTGCATATTTTCAGGGTAACTTGGAACTCACAGTAGCAAGCCGTAGTAGTTGCATGGCCGTTTAAGTTGACTTGTTTGTGTATTGTACCTACTCTGTTGACTACTGAGATGATCAGAGTATCAGGACATGACGGGTCAACTTCTGTCCTTGTTTGGTTAGTTCGAAGTGTTGTGATGTTATGTGAATCCAGTAGCATGCTGTTTGTAAAAAAAAAGTATGAACTTTATTTCAACAAACTTTGTAAAGATTATAAGAATTCTGGGAAAATACAACTGTAGGAATCCAATCTAGAAGACGATTGCTTTATCCCTTGGACGATGTGAACTTTGAAGACGGTAGCCTCTGAATTTGAAGGCAAAAGCCTCGGAAGAATGCAGCACTTGGGCAAGAACTCCTGAACTCTCTGATATTTCTGAAGTTTTATGTCTGATCTCTGTGTGTATATATGATCTCCTGGAATGAAGACTTGAAACTCTATTTATAGAGTTCTAGAAATAACTATTTTTTAGTTATTCTGGATGGCGCAAGTTGGATTGTGCAGGAACTAGATTGTTCAGCAACAGACTGAGCAGGCAGTTGTCTGATTGTGGGCCAACTGTCTTGGACACATGGCATCATTTGATTGAAATGTGCATGATCGTGCACAGACGGTTGCCACGTAGTGAGCAATTGATGGCATGAATGCCACGTGTACTTTTGTCAGTTGTCTTGATGAAGTGCGCCACATGAATTGTGCTGACTTTGGATTGCGCTGACTTTAGATTGCGCTAGAATGGATGGCACTGACATGGACTGCGCTGCAGACAGATTGTGCTGCATGTACAGCTGTCCTCGAGTACTGTACGACGCAAATAACGAACAGTCTCCTCGTTCTTTGTGCTGTCAAAGATTTGATTGTGTCAGGTATGATGACATGGCCACGTCAGCTTGCGCACTTGAGGGTATGCGCAGTCCAGTCTGCACAATCTGGATGATGCACAATCTGATGTCTGCGCAGTTCATTTGAAAGTTGTTTTTCTTGATTTTTATGATTTTGTTGATGGGTGCAACTTGATTTTTTTGGACCTACAAGACCCCCTTCAAAGTTTTTGAAATTTAATTTATTCAAAATTTCGAAATACTTTGAATTTTGAATTTTAAATCAAGTTGCGCATATGATAAGCTGTCTGCGCAATCGGATGAAACAGCCCCTACTTTTTCGGCGCAATCTGTGGCGGCCGTTGGTTCTTTGAAAAACTATAAATAATTCCCTCTACTCTTCAATTTATTCTTTACTTGCTTTTGTGTTTGAGAGAGAAACCCCGAGCATACTCTGACTTCAGTCTTTTTTCCCCGTCGATCACATGTCCCCCAAGCGTTCCTCGCCGCTGACAAGGGCAAGGCCCCCACCGAGTCTTCGGCTCGGGTTGCGCCGTGTCCTTCCCGACACGAAGCTGCGCACCCCGCTTTGAGAGGTAGAGAACTCGATCGAAAACCCTTTTTAGGGTTTTTTTCGACTTAGAATCCATCTCTTTTTAGGGATGTGATCTGCGCCACCCTGTTTAGGGTTTTGGTTACATGAACCCATTATTCTTCATTTTTAGAAGAATATCTTCTCGCGCAATCGGTTAATTGCGCTGGCAGAAGTCAGCACAATCGGCTATTTTACGCGAGATTGTTAGCGCAATCTGATGTTTGCGCAGTCTGATATCTGCGCAATCTGATGCTTGCGCAGTCTGATATCTGTGCAATCTGATGTTTGCCCAGTCTGATATCTGCGCAATCTGATGTTTGTGCAGTCTGATATCTGTACAATCTGATGCTTTGTGCAAACTGATGACAGAATTTCTGACTTGACTTGTACTAAAGTTTGTTTTTCTCTGTTTGATGCAGTTGATACCAGAGAGGATCCTAATTAGGAAACCTTCATAGGAACTTTATCTGAGCCAGATTTCAAGGAGGACTTATCTCATGTACTCTTCCCTCAATATGCCCTTCCATCATCTCGTCAAGCTATACTAATAGCTCAGGATAACAAGACTTTGCTAAGTCTGATAAATGGACAGCCTTTGCAATCTGCTGATGTTGTCACTCATAAGAAGCCGATGTTCCTCTTTGGCGATGCCATTGATAAAAGTTCTCAACCAAGACCTCGAGTTGAGTCGAGAACTTTCCCAAGGAAGGAGAAATTGGTCAAGTTACCAGACCTAGCTCATGCCTTCCCTTAGCACGGTATGCTCATGCGAGCCATCCTAGGAGGATGGATTGGGACATCACTCCCCTCCAACATGCACGGACGGAAAAAATCTGCGTCAAGAAGGGTCCGAACAACAGACATGTTTTATAGCTCATCTGAGCGTCACGGAACTCTACTGAGAGGGTTGAAGCCTGGGAGCATCCCTCCCGAGAACTCATCTCTGTTGCTACCGTTAAGAACACCGATTTTTGCTAATGAATATGCCAAGGTAGATGGCAGTTATCCGGATCAAGACATCCGGTTAACAGGTCTGGTAAACCCAGACATCAAAAGATGGAGTTGATAGCCAACTGGATAATGGTCCAGTTTGAAGATAAACTCAGAGAAATTGATCTGTATAATGAGGTACACGCTACTGTATACGGCTTCTATCCAAATCCTCATCTGTTTTTGGCTCTGGCAGAGAGGTACAACTACAGGACAGGGACATTTATGACGCCCTGTGGGGAGATGGGCTTGGCTCTACATGAGATGAAGTATATCTCATATTTACCAATGGGTGAGTTGCCTTACGAGGAGTACGTCCCAACCAACGACGAGTTAGATAGACTTCGTCGAGAGAATTCAAAGATGGTGGAAGTCTTTGATGAGCTTATGTGCCACTATAACATATGCTCTTTGTATTACAAAAGTGGCTCTTCTGGCACATGCTATTCATCCAAATGGTTGACTTATCTTTTTCTCAACCACATTATTGAGAAAAAGACAAAAGATCATGATTCATGCAATCCTGATTTCTTCCATCCCCTCAGCAACAGTGAAGTGATAAAACTGATGGAGGAGAATAATAGAATGGATATCGAAGTTGAAGATGAACACCAATATCCTCCTCTAAAGGCTGGAGAATTTGTGGAGAGCTTTATAAGAATAGGCTACAGGTCCATGTCTAAACAAGCCCAAGCAAGATTTTTGACGTACTGGCTACGTCGCTTTGTCGTGCCTGGAGCAAGTGCTGTAGACCGCTTCCATCGCGGTGTTCTTTTTGCTGCTGTTCGGTTAGTTTTTGGCTACCGGATGGACTTATTATCAGCGATGACCTGTAGGATAAACGCAGATCTTCGTCTGTACGTTGATTCTATGCTCAAGTGCAAGGGTGATAAGGGGAACTTCCCTAGGCTGGAGTTACCTTATACCTACTTATTCGGATGGTTGCTCTTGTATCATCCATTATTGATGAACCCTGTTATGGGAGCAGTTGGTGGCAGTTTTCTGCGCAGATTCTCACAGAGCCGGTGGATATACACTAGTCTTTGGGACTGCAGACGAACTTTGAACCTCGAAAAAGGATAGAATTTTCTTTGCACTCCCCCTCCAACTAGTTATGACCATATGGCAGCAAATCTGATTGACCTCGGGAGGCAACCAATAGGTCGAGTATCTTTTGAATAGTTGAAGACGATCAGACCACCTCATTTAGTATACCGATTTAAAGAGGAATGCTACCTTGAACCATATTTGCCGCAATCACTTGCCTTCAAAGGAAAGGATACCTGATCGACGGTGCGAGAGCGTGGGCATATTATAATGCTCGAGACACTAGGGCTGTGTTCTCGATGCCGAACAAAACTGATGCTGGTCCTAGAATGCTGTATACTTATTCACAGTTTTATACAGCTGCAAACACATTTGCTGAAAACTATAGCCTCGTTGATAGTTTTGCAACAGCAAATCGTCTGAGAAAAGGAGCGACTGACACATTAGCTCCCAATAACGACGAAGAACATGAGCCAGTGGACGATCCTTTAGAAGCTTCCAGAGAAGCCAATTTCTCTGAGGAAGTTAACCAACCTTTAAGAATTTCTCTGAAGGTTGTTAAGTCTCCAGTCAAAGAGAAGAAGAGAAGGAGAGAAGAGCCTTCTTCCCCAGCAGTGAAGAAGAAATTGATCTTGGAACATTCTTCAGAGAAAGTCACTACGAGATCACAATCTAGACAATTGGCCGAGTCCACTCGAGATGAGGCAGCTACACCGACCTCTGTTCAGAAGCAGGTCAAGGTAGTAAACGTAGAGAGTCCTGAGAGGCCTCTACATAGAAAGAAAAAGCTAGCTCACAAAAGAAAGAAGAGAACAGTTTCTCCTCCAAGGTAAATTTTATCTTCGGTGGTGATGAACGCTGTGGCTGGAATCACCATGCCATCTCCTACCCCTGTTTCTGAGTCTGGGCATAAAACTCTTAGTCCATAACAGAAGGAGGAGATCGAACAAAGAGAAGAGGTTGACCAGAAAAATGAGGCCGTAGAGCCCAGAGAAGAGGAAGCTGTACGAACACCTTCACCAATGGCAGTAACGACTCATCTTCCTGTTATACCGGGAGCAACCCGTGAGGAGGATGATCGTCTAATGATCGAAGCATTGAATGATTGTGACTTTGGCTATCAAGAAGAAACTGATCATGCGCGCTGCTGCTAGTGAAGAGGCTCCTGAAGACAGTGAGAGCGAAGAGAGCACCTCATCAAAGGCTATTGATGAGACACAAAATCCGGAAGAGAACGTTGATGTCCAAACATCTCCCCGAGCTGTTGATGACACTCTGACTCCTAAAAAGGAGGCTGAGGTGCCAATATCTCCAGAGAAGATTGCAGATGAAGAAGTGGGCCTGGAGGAAACTCCTGTTGTTGCTCCCGAAGGTATAAAATAAAATTAGCAATCTTCTTTTAATAGATAGATTGATAGCTGACATCTTTATTCTTATCATACAGAACCCGGATCTTCTCCAGCTCCTCCAGCATGCATGGACATAGTACTTGCGACGACAATTGCTAGAAGCAGTCGCCATTTATCCTGTGGCTCCGAAGCAGGAAGTAGTCAGGCAATAGTGTCTGAAGCTACTTCTGCTCAGCTAGAATCTGTCCCAACAGATGATAAGCCAGTCGCCGGATCGAACCATGGTAAGACTGTTTTCACTTTTGATTCTCTTTGATAATAGCAAATGATAGGCAAAATGACAATATTTAATTTTGTAAAGGAACAACCAGGAGGAGCGACCAGCTCCACTTTAGTTCCTTTATTCAAAGAGCCTTCCGTCCAAGTACAAAAAACTGAACGTCCTGCTGCCCGTCATCAACAGGAGTAGCTGCGACTCCTGGTGCTCTGGCGACCAATCAATTCGTCATTCAATCATTTACCAAATTCTTCTTCGATTCATTGGGGCCATTGATCAATAGGGTGATAGAAAAGAGGATGCTGATTTTTATACAGTTAAAGGTCCAACCTCTTTCTTAATTCATGCTATCCGCGAGCAAGGTGACGAGCCTCAGGCTACTTTTCTTGAAAACATATTAAATGAGCTAGAGACTTCAATAAAGAACTACAAAGAGCTCAATAGGGGGAAAGTAGAGCCCTTAGTTCAAGAAAATTTGAACGGATGGCTCAGGAGGCTGCAGTTGAGAGAGTAAATTTCCAGATTCTCTTGGATGCTTTTGCTACTAAATCTGCTGAATATAATTCCAAGGTAGAATCGGTGACATCTACTGCTGGAAAAAAAAAAAAGAATTGCTGAACTGAGAGCAGAGATTGCTCGTCTTCAACAAGAACTGAAAGATGAGGTTACCGAGCATCAAACTGCAATCCAACAACTCGGTGCTCTAACCCAAGAAAGAGACGAATATGCCGCAGCTCATAATGATGAAATCACTCGCAGAATGGTAACCATGCCAACTTTCAACGAGAAATCTGGGATGGGAGAGGCCAGGAAGAGAGTGATGGAATCCCGCGAAGAGCGTCTGCAGACTCTGAAGCAACAGATTACCGGCTTGATGACACCTCCAGCTTAATAGAAAGATTCCTTGTATCTTCTTGTTTTTGCAATATGTATATTTTTGTAATGTCCTGAATTTTGATCAAATAAAAAGGCATTTTGTTGTGGCTCTATTATTTATTGTATATCTTATTCAGATACAAATAATAGAGATAAAAATATATTCAGAGGTATAGGACATGATATATTTCTTGATTCTGGAAAATAATCATATTCAAATATCTGCTCAGAGGTAATATGGACGTGGCAAATATAATTTATTGAATATCATTATTTCAATAGACAACTTAATCAAGAAGGATAAGTTGCTGATGTGGACAAATGAATGAAATGAATCGTCAAAATGTGTGAACGAAATGAATAGTCAGGATGAACGGATGAACCGTCAAATGAGTGGAATGAACGAACGAATCGTCAGATTGATTGAATGAACGGGTAAACCGTCGGATAATTGTAGATGGCATGAACGGGTAAACCGTCAGATGATGAACGGGCGAACCGTCAGATGGATGTGTGAACGGACGAACCGTCGAATGATGAACGGGCGAACTGTCAAGTGGATATAATGGATGAACGGGTAAACCGTCGGATAGATGTGTGAACGGATGAATTATGGATGGAATGAACGGGTAAACCGTCGGATGATGAACGGGCGAACCGTCGATGAATATGTCGCTTCATATTCTTACGACGCTCTGTCTATAAATAGAACAGAAAATCAAATAAAATAGTCACCTTCACTTTTCAATAAAGATGTCGTCTGGAGATGCATCCAGGAAGGCTGAGATCGTCCCGAAGGTGAAAGCAGGGACTGAAGAATGTCCAGTCAAGCCGGCTCAGCAGATGACAGCGGGTGAAGTTCATCTGATCCTAAACCGCCAAAGGACATCTTGAACTTCCTTCTCGAACCCGGGACGACAAAAGAAGAAGAAGCCATGAGGATGGCTGCTTGCAAATTCCTGGTGGGTTCCAGCAAAGATGTTCTTGGCTCTTTTGCTGATTGTGTCTTTAATAAAGACGGCAGTGGTCTGCGTCCTAATGTTGAGAAGGATGATAGTGACATTCC
This sequence comes from Iris pallida, assembly GCA_029216955.1. Classification (NCBI taxonomy): domain Eukaryota; kingdom Viridiplantae; phylum Streptophyta; class Magnoliopsida; order Asparagales; family Iridaceae; genus Iris; species Iris pallida. The sequence goes on along the minus strand of JANAVB010039816.1, from coordinate 3,417,305 downwards.
TTGATGTCATGTAACATCATTTATGATGTAATAAAAATTAAACTTTATTTATGAACTGTCTGATCATATTTAAATAAAATCTCTATTACATTTATAAATAGTATTTCTTGAGAATTTGTCATTGATAGGCATCATAGCAACTCGACCATCTAACTCTGAAAGTTGAGAAGCTCCATTTGAAAAGACTTTGCTGACAATATAAGGTCCTTCCCACTTCGCATCGAACTTGCCTTTGCTCGAGTGAGTCATAGTCATAGGATGTCCTACTGTTAAAACAAGTTCTCCTTGCTGAAAGGCTCTGACTTTAACTTTGCGGTTGAAAGTCTTCGAGATACGGGCTTGATACAACTCAATATGTTGTTGAGCTAATAGCCGTTTTTCATCGAGTGCTTCTAACTCTTGAAGTCAGAGAAGATCGTTGTTCTCTGTCGTGAGTTCGTTGGCGATAGCAATCCTCAAGGACGGAATTTGAAGTTCCAGAGGTAGAACTGCCTCACAGCCGTACACCAGAGAGAAAGGTTAAAGGCTGTGGGATTGCGGACCGTAGTTCGATAGGCCCAAAGACGTTCACCAAGCTTTTCACTCCAATTTCGTTTGTTAGTAGATACAAACTTCTTGAGGAGCTTGATAATGGTTTTATTGAAAGCTTCAGCTAATCCATTAGCGACAGGATTGTAGGCTGTAGAAGCAATATTGTCAATCCGATGATCATCGTAGAATCTCGTAAACTTCTGGCTGATGAATTGGTCCGTTGTCATGGATGATTCTTCGAGGTACACCAAATCTATAGATGACATGATGTTTGATAAAGTTGATGACACTGCTGGTCTTGACTTCAGCCAGAGGTATAGCTTCAGCCCATTTGGAGAAGTAGTCGGTTATTGCTAATATGAACCGATGTCCTCTAGAAGAAGGAGGATTGATAGGGCCTATAATGTCCATGCTCCAAGTTTCAAAAGGCCAGGAGGCAGTCGTCGAATGTAGGAATTCCGATGGTTGATGAATGAAGTCTGCGTTGATTTGACAAGCTCGACATTTTCTTACATAATCGATGGCGTCAGATACCATTGAGGGCCAATAATAATCTCCTTGCTGAAAGGCTCTGACTTTAACTTTGCGGTTGAAAGTCTTCGAGATATGGGCTTGATACAACTCAATATGTTGTTGAGCTAATAGCCGTTTTTCATCGAGTGCTTCTAACTCTTGAAGTCGGAGAAGATCGTTGTTCTCTGTCGTGAGTTCGTTGGCGATAGCAATCCTCAAGGACGGAATTTGAAGTTCCAGAGGTAGAACTGCCTCACAGCCGTACACCAGAGAGAAAGGTGTAAAGGCTGTAGGATTGCGGACCATAGTTCGATAGGCCCAAAGACGTTCACCAAGCTTTTCACTCCAATTTCGTTTGTTAGTAGATACAAACTTCTTGAGGAGCTTGATAATGGTTTTATTGAAAGCTTCAGCTAATCCATTAGCGGCAGGATTGTAGGCTGTAGAAGCAACATTGTCAATCCGATGATCATCGCAGAATCTCGTAAACTTCTGGCTGATGAATTGTGGTCCGTTGTCATGGATGATTCTTCGAGGTACACCAAATCTATAGATGACATGATGTTTGATAAAGTTGATGACACTGCTGGTCTTGACTTCAGCCAGAGGTATAGCTTCAGCCCATTTGGAGAAGTAGTCGGTTATTGCTAATATGAACCGATGTCCTCTAGAAGAAGGAGGATTGATAGGGCCTATAATGTCCATGCTCCAAGCTTCAAAAGGCCAGGAGGCAGTCGTCGAATGTAGGAATTCCGATGGTTGATGAATGAAGTCTGCGTTGATTTGACAAGCTCGACATTTTCTTACATAATCGATGGCGTCAGATACCATTGAGGGCCAATAATAACCCATGTGTCGGATACGATCCTGTAGTTTAGGACCGAGCTGATGTGCTCCGCAGACACCGTCGTGAGCTTCACGCAATACTTGCTTCGTCTCATCTCTAGCAAGACAGCGTAAGAGTAGACCGTCATAAGTTCGCCGGTAGAGAGTTTTGGTGGTCTGATTGTAGTAGAACCGCAGAGACCGCCGACAAATACTCGTAGCCTCCTTAGGATCTTCAGGGAGTATGTCATGGACCACAAAGTCGATGAACGGAGTTCTCCAATCTTCATTGGTAACATTGACTTCAGTAAGATTACTTAACTCAATGTTACAATTATTTTCAACGTAGAACAATTCCCGATTAGAGATAACCACCACCTATTGTCTTCTGATAGGGATGGCTAAAACTGCTGCAAGATTGGCCAATCTGTCTCAGTATTGCAAGCTCGGCGTACATATTCAATAAGGAAAGCTTTGAATGATGTAGCTATATTGATTGCCGCTTCAAAGTAAGGTACTAGATCTTGATAACGAACTTCATATGTTCCTCTAACCTGGTTAACAACCAGCTTAGAGTCACCATAGACTTCAAGATACTCGACGTCTAGTTGTTTGGCTAGCTGAAGGCCAATGAGTAGAGCATTGTACTCTGCCATATTATTGGAGAAAGGCTCATCTAAGGAGTAGGCTCTTTGGATAGCTGACCCGTCTGGAGAGACAAGGACAACTCCAACTCCTACGACAATGGCACCATTGGGTCCAATCCTAGATGCACCGTCAAAGAATAGACGCCAAGTAGGAAATTCTTCAGAGATTGTATTAGATTCCAAAGTCTCATCTAGAATTTTATCGTAGAGTTTGGACGTCTCTGGAACAGGATGAGCTGCTAAGAAATCCGCCAATGCTTGACCTTTGACAGACTTTTGAGGAACATATACCATGTCATATTGGGCTAGCAGAATGGCCCATGTAGCCAGCCAAGAATTAAGTGTGCTAGGCTTCTTCATCAATACCCGAAGAGGATTAACTCGGGATATGACATGAATAGTTTGGCCAATGATGTAATGCCTCATCTTTTGAACAGCGAACATAAGAACTAGGCATTCTTTTTCGACCAGACTATAACGATGTTCAGCACCAATCATAGTACGACTGAGATAGTAGATGGCTTGTTCATGGCCTTTTTTGTTCTTTGTTGGACAAGTAAGGCACCCAGTGAATGATCCATAGCACGGACATACATTAAAAAAGGTTGCCAGAGATTGGCGGTACCAGGACTGGTAGGTTCATAAGATACCGCTTTATGTCATCAAATGCTCGTTGACATTCTTCGGTCCAAACGAAAGATACACCCTTCTTCATGAGTTGAGTGAATGGCCTACAGCATCTAGACAGATTTGAAATGAATCTCCTGATATACGCAAGTCGACCTTGGAATCCTCGTAGCTCTTTTAGGTTGCGTGGAGGACGCATCTCTTGACTGGCTTTGATCTTCTCGAGATCCACGTGTATACCCTTAGAGGTAATGACAAAGCCGAAAATTTGCTACTAGAGGCACCCAAGAATGACTTGGTGGGATTCATTTTGAGTTGATGTTGGCGTATGAGATTGAAAATAGTTCTCAGGTCTTTGATGTGATCTTCCTTCAGACGACTTTTGACAGCGATGTCGTCAATAGCATTCGATAGTCTTGCACAGATAATCTCGAAAGATGGTACTCATGGTTCGTTGGTTTGTTGTACCAGCGTTCTTGAGACCAAATGGCATGACAGTATAGCAGTAGACTCCACGAGGAGTACGGAAAGAAGTATGCTTTTCGTCTTCAGGATTCATCCGAATCTGATTATATCCGGAGAATCCGTCCATGAAAGATATTCTTTCAAACCCACAGGTGTTGTCGATCATGACATCCATGATGGAAAGAAGAAATTCATCTTTTGGACATGCTTCATTAAGATCCCGAAAGTCGATGCAGACTCGAACTTTGTCGGTTTTCTTTAGAACTGGGACGACATTGGCTACCCAATCAGGATGATGTTCTTCTCGAATAAAGCTACAAGCGATGAGCTTTTTGACTTCATCGTCGTTTGCATCCATCATTTCTGGCTTCAAACGCCATTGTTGTTGTTTGACCGGTTTTGCATTCGACAAAATGTTTAATTTGTGAGTAGCAACTTTAGGATCTAGTCCTGGCATGTCTTCATAACTCTAAGCAAAGACATTAATATATTCTTTAATCAAAAGAATTAATTCCTGCTTATCTGTCTCTGGAAGGTTCTTGCTGATAAATATTGGACGAGGTGACCCGCTCTCTCCTACGTCAATTTTAACTAATTGATCTTCGGTAGGAGGTTCCCTTTGTTCCAATCGAAGTTCCCATTGAGTATCCATTCGCTGAGCCCAAGGATCAGTTTCGGGACTTTCTTCAATATCCTCGTCATAACCTTCTCGAAGTTCGACGGAGACCATGTTAGAAGATACAATCAGTCGATGAACTTGACCGATGCTGGTATCAGAATCCCATGATCTGGAATCAGAAGAGTTAGAGTGCTCTTCACTATCAGATTCAGAGTCTGCTGGGGATAATACTGGAGGAGAAGCATATCCAAGACCTCTTTTGGTCCTGCTGTAGTACATCTCTGACTTTTCTTCTGGAACAGCCGTACGAAGAGGTGTTCTTCTACCCTTACCGTAGTTGAGGCCACTCTTGAAATCGTAACCCATCTTTCGGATGATGTCTTTTGATTGCTGACTGTAACGACGGAATTGAAAATGACCCGTATCGTTAGTTTTGCTATCATCCGTATAGCTGAATTGTTGTTCCGGTTCTTTACTAAAAAGGATTGGACTCTCGCCTTTCTTTCGAGCTGGAACAATACGATATGAATCCTTTGGATGTTCGAGTAAGACTTCTATTTGAAGAGATTGTACAACTCCCATCGTAAATGACTGAAAGCTATCTAACATATCCAAATAGCACTTAGCATGATAAATGACATCAGTATACTAGAAAGTAGATGCTTTTTCATTGATTTGTACACTCGTATTTACAGCAGGACCTTTAGCCTTAGCAGGCTTGGTCAAATTGATTACAAGAGAGGAAGAAGAAGAACAGAGAAGGATTGGCTTTGTTACGACGAAGGTCGATAACAAGCGACTCAGAGGAGGTGAGCTCCCTTTTTTCCTTGTTATGAGATAAATCAATAACAAGCGGCTCAGAGGAGGTGAGCTACCTTTTTTTGCTTGTTACGACGGAGGTCAATAATAAGCGGCTCAGAGGAGGTGAGCTCCCTTTTGTCCTGATCATCATCAGTAGATTGCTTTTGGACTGGCAAGTGAATAGCCAGTGGCTTGGAGGATTGAGGACGAGAAATACGCCCTTTGACAGGGATGATAAGGGTATCATTAGGCACTATTTTTTGCTCTTCTTCAGTGTCCAAAGACATGACAACCTTCATAAATTCATCCTTGTACATACGAGCATCATTGCAATATGCTTCGATGCCTTTGAAAGGATAGAGATCAGCAACCTCCTTTTGTACCTCTCCATTGCCATCGACATATTTAAAACATTGATGGAGAGTCGAGGGGACAATGTTATGCTTGTGTAGAAATGGTCTTCCCAGTAAAGCATTGTAGAAACAACCATGATTGTCAATGATGTAGAAGGTAACCTTTGTGCGAAGATTGCCTATTTGGAGTTTTAGGCGAATCTTGCCCAGAGGCTCACTTCTTCCCTGATTGAACCCAAGAATGGTGGTGATTGTACTGGAGAGACTATGCACTGGGATTTTTAGCGTATCCAACATTGTCTTCGGCATAATGCTGAGAGCGGAGCCTGGATCTATCAGAATACTATCGACCTTCATCGAGTCAACGCATCATGTATAGTAGAGAGGACGATCGTGCCTGTTGTCTTCCATCAACATGTCATCTTGTGTGAAATTTATGTTTGGAATTAACTCCAACACACTATGACAATGGAGGCAAGAGACTGGTTCTGCTTTCGGCTTCTTAAGAAGGGCTAGACAGGTTTCTGCTTGCATGAGAGCCTCACTTAGAGTTTCCTAAGTCTCTTTGGAGAGGCACAATAGCTCGAAGATGGATAGCGGGCCGGTGTATTGGCCAATTGAGCCAAGATATCAAAATTGTAAGGCTTTTCAAGTCCGGAGGGAGCTGACTTCTTCAAAGGTTTGTCGAAGCGGACTTGTTGTTTGCCTTTGTCAGCGACCGTCGGCTTGAGAGGAATGGACACTGCAACCGATGAAGATGCAGTATGAATATCGTCAGTAGAAGTAGGTTACTGGAGCAGGCTCAGAAGAAGAAGCAGGATTCTTTTGAGCTTCGGGGTAATCCTTTAGATAAGCTTCCCCATTCTGGTGCCCAGCATGATTTCCTCATCAACTATGGGTCAAAAGACACCATATTGCAAGTCTTTGTCTTGCCCTTGGAGCGGTCTTTCTTCTTGGAAGAAGAGGAAAGTTTGAACTCTGAAGCGAGATCCGGATGAATCCACATAATCTCGCCGTTGTCAAGAGACAAGGAGACGAGACCTTCACTTCGTGGAGGAGGGAGATTCTCAATCTCAACAGTAGCTTTGGGGATAGGAATGACACCGTGCTGCACCATCTGGGGGGAAGTTACCGAACTGAACTGATACCATGTTTGCGGTAATAGTCTTCTCGTCTTGCTGCAGAGTGACAACACCAGCGTTGACCAGCTCCTGAATTTTACCTTTGAGCACATAACATGCTCGAGTAGATGTCCGATGAACCTGTGATAGACATAGTACTTGGGATGATCAGTCTTACGACTTCATCGGGCTTCTTGGGATCTGGAAGTTGGATTTTATTGCTTTTGATCAAGCAATCAAAGATGCTAGCAGTGTCATTCTCATCAAAAGAATACTCCACTTTCGGGCGAGGTTCTCTTGGTGGAGGTGCTGAAGGAGTAAAGGTAGACGTAGGTGGAGCTACGTTAACCGCCAGAGATTTTTTTTCTTGTTCAAGTTAATGTTCAAAGTTTCTTTTCTCTTACGGTTGTTCTGACGATTGCCACCACCTGAAGTCTGGTTCTCGTCCCTGTCGGGGTTAGACATTTGTACCCCTAGCTGTTTGAATTTATCAGCGCTAACTTCAGCTGCTTTAGCGTTGACAATAAAGGATGGCCAATCTTGGAATTGAGTAGACCCCATCCACATGCTGATGATAGACAAAAGATTTGCCTTGTAAGTGTCTATGGTGACAGCAGCCGGAGTTCCAGGAGGCATTTTCAAAGCTTCCCGACGGAACCTTTCAATGAAACTCTCAGCAGTTTCATTGTGTCTTTGTTTGAACTTATTGAGGGCTGACATAGTCATATCGTTGATCCCCTCGTAAAATCGTTCCAAGAAGATTTGCTTTAAGCCAGAGAAGGAGGTGATACAACCATCGGGCAAGCTTCTATACCAATCGTATGCTACGCCGGCTAAACAGCCGACGAATACTCTGGTAAGAAGAGCATCATTTGGTTGAAGTTGGACAGTCATAACCTCAAAGTGGTTAATGAACTGACTGGGAGAAGTGCTGCCGTCAAATAGCAAGATTATCGGGATCTTGTACTTCGGAGGAAATGGAACTTCCTTCCATTCAACTGGATAGGGTTGCTTGATCCCCAACCTTTGCAAGTTGTCCTTCTCCTTGAAAGCTTCGAACTGAGTTCGTAGGAGCTTGACGGCTTCGTTGGCATCTTTTACTGATATAGAAGGAGTAGGCTGAATCACCGTATTGGAAGGAATAGTATGATAAGTACTACCCCCGGCACCTGATTGACTGGGTGTAGGTTGGATCTGTACAGGAGGTACTTGAGTAGATGCTAACCCCAGTCCAGCATTGATGGGCACCGACGATGCTATGATTTCAGGATTTGTATGAGGTACGGTCGGTAGAACTGTATGCTGGGCCACAATATAGAATGCAAACTTGCGACCATTTCGGCCATGGTCTTCAGCTTATCTTCTAGTGCAGCTATTCTTCGTTCTTGATTAGCTGAACTGGAAGCATCTGGGTCTTCATTGACAACATAAGTTGTCACTTCCTTGGGTACAGTGGAGGATACTGTTTGTTCTGAGCTCTCGCTATATGTAGTAGTTAGAGAAGGAATCATCTCCGGAGTGAGAAAGAAGAAGATGACCGGAAGGATCTTGAAGATTCCTTTGACTGATTGTATCTCAGCTTCGGGAACGGGTATGTTGGAATACTCCTTCAGAAGATTCTTGGAGTAGATCCAAATACGCTGACTTGGCCTGCGAGGTTTCTCGTGCTTGGAGCACTTCCTACCCCAAGTGTCTCTGGAAGTCATGTTGACGGAAGCGCATAAAACCTCGTCTTCATCTTCAGACATAGGTTCAGAGTTAGGAAAGTTCAAACGATCGAAGACAGATCGTCTTGTTGTCGGACAATAATACTTGATGACCACTTTGTGATTGCAGTGATGCCCAAGTGGTTGCACTGAGGATGTTGGATATTGTCCCATTTTTGTTTGAGGTGTTCTCGGAGATCAGGGACAGCAACGGGACGAGCAGAAGTTCGAGGGACATGTTCTTTGATAATATTCGGAACATGGTTCCGGTTCTTCAAATGTTTTGTCCCCTGAGCGTATAAGGAAGTACTCACTTCATTGGCATAGGTGTCCGAATTCTTGATCCTGGAAGTTTGCTTCTGATGATGGTTGGTCTTCGGCATTGGCTGTTTGCGTTTTACCGAAGTTGGTCGATTGAGATATGTTCTTAGATCAGCAAACTCACCCCCAGGGGTTTCTGTTTGAGACACCAGCAATTTTCCCTATCTTGAACGGGAGATCTTGAGGGTTGGGAGATCTTGAAACTCTGCTACTGGAGTAGGCAGAATACTCTGATCAGTACACTTCCCTTTGGTAAGGAGAGAAGAAGAATCCTTGTGAAAAAAGGTTCTTGTACTGACTGGTGCTGGAGCACATTCAGTTTGATCTTCAACGGTAAAAACTGAGGAAGACTGAGAAAAGACCAAAGGGTCTTTTTCTTTGTTTTGGAAAGAAGGGTTAGCTAAAGAGCGTTTCCCTCTGTTGTCTTCCAAGTCATGGGACAAGGAAGTTTGAGAAAAGACCAAAGGGCATTTTCCTTTGTTCTGGAGAGGAGGAGGAATAGCCAAAAGACTACCCCCAGTGGATTGTACAGGAGCAACAAGGTGTTTGAGGGGAGGAGCAGAGTTTTTCCTTCGGTGTAAGAAGAGGAGAGATTAGCCAAAGGGCTGTCTCTCTTGGATTGCGCAGACACAGTTTACGCATGGGTTGATGGCGCATTGGCAGAGTGCGCAGGAGGAGTTCTGGCAGAAGTTCTTCTGGCCTCAACCAGAGTGATTTGTGCAGCAGGAACCTTGTTGCCAGAGTGCTTTGCACTCTAATTGCTGGAGTAGTGGACTGCGCAGGAAAATTTACAGCCAACTGCGCCAGAGGAACAGGAGTCTTGCACTTTAACAGAGCAGTGTAAGAAGTGGTCTGTGCACTGTTAACAGCAAACTGCGTATGAGGAGTAGAATCAGATTGTGCAACAGTCTTGGCAGCAGAGACATTAGACTGCACAGCAGTCTTGGTGGCAGAGACCTTAGACTGCGCAGCAGTCTTAGGCACAGAATCAACAGACTGCGCAGCAGTCTTTGGGATCCACACTGGGCGCACTTTGCTTGTGGCAGAAGTTGTCGCAGTGCGAGGAGTGGTCCTGGAGTTGATCATGGCTTCATAGGCTGTCTGGTTGACCTTCACAACCAGTCTTCTGCGTCTTTCCGATAGACGCAACGTCACATTGAGTTGTCACTTCCTCGTCGGAGAAGAAAGTCATCCCCAGCAGAGTCGTCGTTTGTTTGTAAAAACAAAAGTATGAACTTTATTTCAACAAACTTTGTAAAGATTACAAAAATTCTGAGAAAGTACAACTGTAGGAATCCAATCTAGAAGACGATTTCTTTATCCCTTGGGCGATGTGAACTTTGAAGACGGTAGCCTCTGAATTTGAAGGCAAAAGCCTCGGAAGAATGCAGCAGCACTTGGGCAAGAACTCCTGAACTCTCTGATATTTCTGAACTTTTATGTCTGATCTCTGTGTGTATATATGATCTCCTGGAATGAAGACTTGAAACTCTATTTACAGAGTTCTAGAAATAACTACTTTTTAGTTATTCTGGATGGCGCAAGTTGGATTGTGCAGGAACTGGATTGCGCAGCAACAGACTGCACAGGCAGTTGTCTGATCATGGGCCAACTGTCTTGGACACATGGCATCATTTGATTGAAATGTGCATGATCGTGCACAGACGATTGCCACGTAGTGAGCAATTGATGGCATGAATGCCACGTGTACTTTTGTCAGTTGTCTTGATGAAGTGTGCCACATGAATTGCGTTGACTTTGGATTGCGCTGACTTTGGATTGCGCTAGAATGGATGGCGCTGACATGGACTGCACTGTATGTACAGCTATCCTCGAGCACTGTGCGGCACAAATAAATGAACAGTCTCCTCGTTCTTTGTGCTGTCAGAAGATTTGATTGTGTCAGGTAATGATGACATGGCCACGTCAGCTTGTGCACTTGAGAGTATGCGCAGTCCAGTCTGTGCAATCTGGATGATGTGCAATCTGATGTCTGTGCTGTTCATTTGAAAGCTGTTTTTCTTATTTTCATGATTTTATTGATGGGTGCAATTTGATTTTTTAGGACCTACACACGCAGAGATCTATTTATCATATTTTATTACTTGTTATATTCCTCATATCGTGCTCCCTTGTGGTACTTGCTATTAGAGGTCTAACCTCTCTGTTTTGTATGGCCAGATTTAAGTCGGTCCACGAGGACTCAGCTTACTTCTACTTCCAAGATGGTCAATACTAGAGGAATGATCGCAGGAGGACTCGAGTGGGTTCCTTACTTTTCCGCTCGTTTTGTTACTTACTTTATACTTTGCCGTTTGGTACCGACATGTTAGTCGGATCATCTTGTACTTTTACATAATTATAACTAAGTCAGGCTGCAGGTGATAAACAATTGTGTATACTTTGCTACATCATCTGGCTATGTTTTGTAAAGCCAGATATCAAGAACATTTTGACAGAGCGTTTGGGATGCCTTACTGCTTTATCTCACATGTTCTCTATTTATTGTTTCTTGTTTGAATGATTGAGACAATAGATGTGAAGTGACCATAGTGAGACTTTCATGTAGTATACACCCCCTCGTCTTTTAGACAGCATTGATCGAATTATACGGTATTTATCTACCCGTAATATGTAGCTGGCTGAGTCATTCCTCCGCTCTCCAGTATTTTGGTTCTGGGGGGTGATATGTCCATTGTCGAACCCTATTCTTGCACTAGGATGAGTCTTATGGACCCCATATAGAGCTAGAAAGTAGAATTTGAACTTATATACCATTGAGGTTGAGATTTGTTTTAGAATGTATTTCAGGAATTTAAATTTTGACCTAGATAATATCTTTGGGACAACCCTTGAGGATCTCACTATAAATCTTACCTCGAAATCTGCTTCTGCTTGTCTCCATTTACTCTTCCTTGATTTGTTGTTGATTTTGATTCCTGATGGTCGCTGTTAACTTTGATCTTGCATTGAGATAAATTTTATGGATTAAGTTAAGGTGTATTCTGATAACATATTTGATGATGACAGCGAGAACGGTAAATGTCTGCTTTATTTATGGAGTTTAAAATTTATCGCAGTCATACTAGCTAGCATGACAAGGACATAGAGCCTGATTCTGGATATATTTATCCTAGTTATGGAATTTATAATTTCTTGCAGCCATACCGGTTAGCGTGGAAAGAATTCTAGATTACATGATTTTAGGATGTATACCTTAGTTATGGACTCTATCGTTTATTGCAGCTTTGCTTACTAACGTAGCAAAAAGTCTGGCAACATGATTTCAGAAAGATATGTATAGTTATCAGATCATATCTTAAATTAGTTCACTTCATTATGACCAGATGAGCAAGAACAAATTCTTATCATTATTCTTCTCTGTCTTGATTAACTCTGTCATATCTACATCCACAACTAGGATTATAGGTTCTCTAGAACTCTCTAACATGATTGCTCCGGTATTATCTTTTCTCGACAAAATTGCTTGTGTTTCATCTTCCTATGATTTGACTAAACTCTTCTTCGCTAACATCTTGGGTAATCCTTCTCGTCCTTCTCGGTAACTGTTTATGGATTCCATAGTATAACTATAATATGTTTGTGATTTTGATGAGTGATTTTCCTAGGGATTGATTTGGTTAAGCTTATAGGACAGATATGAGTGACTGACTATAGTGGACTTAGAAACCATTAAGAAGGATTAATTTGAAAGTATAATTCGATGATAGGGTATCAAAGATGGAGTGATAAAATATTATATTGCTGTGATTATGGATTGAGGATCCGAATCATGTACTTACAAATTGAGGATTTAGCATTTGTAGAATTTTGGTTAGTTACCTATAGCTAATTACATACAATTGGAGGGTAGATCGATATGTGAAATGATATAGGATAAGTTAGAAGGAGATATAACATTGCATACAGGATTGGAAGATAGCAGTCAAAGTAACAAGGAATAAATAAGGGATATATGTACATTGGAAATTAATAAATGGGTAAATGAATCAAGAGTTTGGAATAAAGGATTTATGTTCAGGAGTTGCTGAGTAAAAAGGAGAGAAGGCTCAATGCCAAGAATATGTTTTGAACGTATGATTTAAAGGAGAAACTGTAGAGAAGGACTAAAGTCAATTAATATAAGGGGTTTGAGTTTGATAGAATAAAGATATTGAGGATAGGATGAAGGAACAAACTATTTGCAACTGAGATTGGAAAATATGGTTGATGACCAAGCATTGTTGACATATATATACATATCTCGAGGATGACCTAAATTTTCAAGTATATATAAAGGTTCTATATTGATATGACAGATTCTGGAGGGTAAAAGGACGTAGTTTTAATGAAAGAAGTTTGTTGAACATGAACCAAAATAATTATAGAGAGAAACAGAATAGATGATCACAAGGGTAGCAGATTGAGTAATGTAGCCACAGCAGATACATGTTTTAGCTTGACCTATTGGATGATTTTAATTTCAAGGACAAAATTTTTATTGGTGGGTAAGATGTAAGCCCCTTAAAATTTAGGGTTTATTTTCTAATTTTCTATCAATTATTTTCAATAAAAATTGTTATTTGATTATTATTTTATTTAATGTTCTTTTTCGTGACTTTGATTTCTGGAGCGTCAGAGATGCCAATCTCTAGAAACTTTCTTCATGAGTTTGTAGTAGACAAGATTATCTTCATTTTGATATATCATGTCCAACTCAAACATGTTTTCTTGTATACTTTTGCATCGCACAATTTTGGGTCAATTTAGACCATTTGATCGTTGAATAATTTTTAATAAATTTCCCACTTTTATCTTTGATCATCATATGCACGTTGCCGTGACTTTTAATTTAGGAGTACAAGGCTAGTCGTTTTCTCAAAACCAACTTCTCGTGCATGATCTACGCAAGACACTCTACACCCATGACCTTCGTGTCCCACTCAGACACACCATCATGTGCTTTATTTGCTTCGTACAACTTTTCTGACGCGAGACCCAATTTTAATTTATCCCACGGAGTCATATTTATTTTCGACTTTAATTGTGGACACCCTTTCGACCCAAACCTGCCAAACCAAAATATAGACATGGCCCATATTAAGCCTACTACCTACATGACACTTGTGTCCCATTCATTTGAGCTCAAGCATGCTACTTATTTACCCATGACCATAAATGTCTAAAATTAAATCATTTATTGTACCAAGTCCGATTTTGACCCGACCCGACTCAACTGAACCTAACCATAGCTTCATGTTACCCCCTCATGAATACTAGCACTCATCCCCCAACAAAACACCAATTGTATCCACTCAGGAATATTCAGTGGACAACCCCCTTGATTGAATTCCTAGAGAATGACCTAACTTAACTTACATTTAATCTTAGCCTTCATTCAACTCCTGCTAAATTATAACCCCACATCTCCTCACAACAAACTCACAACCCCCCCAACTTTTGGGCCGGCCCTAACATTTAACTCACTCTCTCTCTATCTATCTCTCTCTCTCTCTCTTTCATTTACTCACATCCTATAACACCACACCCCTCTCTTTCACACGTCCTTTTCTCTCTCTCCCTCTCTCTCTCTCTCTTTCATACAAACATCCTCCCCCTCTCATTTTTACAACAGCAGCCCCCATGGCCAACTGTGCACAGCTATCCTCCTCCTTCTAACTCCTTCTTCTCTCTTCCTTCCTTACTTCACAGTACACCACCACCCTCCCCTTAGCTTCACCATCATCATTTTTCATTCACCATCATCTTCACCACCATTAACATCACTACACCACCACCATCACTATCTTTCTTCTCAACTCCTTCTTCCCGCTCGGCGGCTGTGCGGCCAGCCACGAAAAAGTAGCCACAGCAAGCAGTAGCCACAATCGCAGCAGAGCAGCTGCGGCCAGCAGCACAGCAGCTGTAACAGCAGCATGAGCGGCAGCAGCAGCTACCACAGCAGCCGCATAGCGGCGACGCCCGCCGTTATGCACTGTCGTACCCCCTTGTCTGCCGTGACGCACACAAATTCGAAGTCAGAATTTTATTCTCGGGACAGCGACTTCGCGTACATTTTCCAAGAAATCTAATTGATTCGATCGTTTGATAGATCAAAACCGGTCGCAAGGTTGACCGTTTAAATTAGGTATATTTTGGATAGTTTTGTGGAGCCAACTTCGTCGACTCGTATCTTCGTCGTCGCAGCTCCGTTTAGCATGCCACCAGTTCTTATGTACAGCTGGTATAACCCTCTTTCTACCCCTTAAGTTTTATTTTATTGTGAGCTTGTTTGATTGGTCGAATTTGATGCCAAAGTTGGTCGTCCAAATTCATAATTTTCAAGTTGTAAAATCCTAATTTTGAACCCAGGACACCGAATTTAATTTCTGACACCGCCAGTAGACTCGTGGCATCGTTCTGGCACGAATTCATATAAAAAAATTTAGATTTGGAGGGTGTGGTCCCTGGCACACTTTTCGGTGCAAAGTGGCCCCATAGTCCTGGTCAACGGGTTATTTTGAGATTGACTCATCGAAATTCGATTTCGTATATACCGTTGAGTTCGTATCGTTATTCTGGACTCGTTGATATATAATTGCTGAGTTTTGAGTACCGGCTCCAGCACGTATTTTCGTACAAACCGAAATTTCAATGTCCTGGTCAATGGACCATTTTGAGATTGGGTCAACGGAATCCAATTTCAGATATACCGTTGGGTTCGTATCGTCATTCTGGATTCATGGACATATAATTTGTTAGGTTTAGTGGACTTGTATCCTTGCACATTTTTTTGGTGCAAAATGGGTCTGACACGGACATCATTTTGATCCGAAATTATATTTTTGCCCTTGTGTTCAAACTAGACTTATGGATAGTCTATTCTAACTGATTTGACCATTCTGGACACGTTGGTGATGTTTGTTTCATCATCCGACAACATCTGTAGATATTTTCTTTATGTACCACTATTAATTTTAATTAATTCTTGTTATGTTCGTATTTCGGAATTCGTGCAACGAAACTGAGATCAGCCGATTCCAGTGATCTCACTTTGCTAAAATTGACAAGATGACCATGTGGATCGCTATGACAAGATTGTTAACCTTACAGTTGATCGCCTTGTCTCAATTTGCGTGTCGTAGGTTCGATGTACGAATAACGAGGTGCAACTTGATATTTTAATAGTCTATAATTTGAAATTCATATTGTTAGCTTATATATATATATATATGGTTTTGTAAAACTCTAAATGATTTGGGTTTCTAGTATTACCTAATAATATTGGTAAATAGAAACCATAGTTTCTAAATATTATAAATGATTTTTAGATAGATATGTATTTATAGATATTCTTTTCCCTTAAATCATAAGTCACGTCGATTATAGTCGTTTCCTATTTCTCGTCTCTAATATCGTGCAAAATTCTGATTCTGGACTGCTATATCAAACTAGGCATTTGGACTTTTCTGGACTAAGTGGAATTGGCCGTGTCATTATCTGGGACCACCTTGTGGAGCATAGCATCGGTACCTATTCCGTGTCGACATGTTCGTGTCGTGCACGTCGACTTCCAACTAAATTGAGACGAGTACATTCTCTGATAATTTTTTCTATTTACGATAATTACTATGTCTTATGTACTTAGTGTAGATGTACTTGTTTCTCGACACATTGGTCACACGGATTGGTATTTACGGATCCCGTCATGAGATGTTATTCCCGTGTATTGGTATACCCTGTGCAAGCCCCATTGTATTTCTTGTGCATTGTATAGACACCGATGCCTGAAAAGATTTGCTATCTTCTCAGAGTATCATGTGTCATAATGTACCATGGTTGGATCAACTTTACCAGTCGGGACGTGGAGTAGTAGTGTAGACATGTGACCATACCATTCCCGTGCATGATATTGTTTTTTCCGTGAGTGTTAGTCATACATTGCACGTATGACTAGCCAGGCCATATTCCCGTGCAAGTTCCCAAGCCGGTCACTTGTTGAAACTAGTACTCACTCACATAGATAGATGATTATTGACCCTTATACATGCTATGATTAGTTTCTCTTGTTCTTGCTCTATTTTATCCTTGCCATGCTACTTTCATATACCTTTTTTTGTACTTGTATATTCTCTCTATTTACTGCCTCTTAGCACTTGTCAATTACTGGGAACTGTTGTTGGAGATGTGCTTGTTCCAATCCTGACTAGATACGTTGACAAATATTAGGAATTGTTATGCCCCACATTATTGGACTACAGGATGATGCAAGCTGAGACGGATCTCGACATTCTTTCACAGTGAGTTGTCTTCTGGAAGCTCTAGGCCATTCTTTCTTTATTTTAGATTCATGTTTCGTTGTCGGTTATGCCTCCGTCACATTCTTGTCTCATATGTTCAGTTGTAGATTCTAATTGTTCTAGTGATACTGTTATCTCTTCTTATTCTTATCTTCTTAGATGTTGTGATTGGAGTACATATTGTTGTTGTAGATCACCTAGATGTTGTAGATAGTTATTAGGTATTTGACAGCGTTCTACCGTCGATACTACGGCGTAGGCTGGGCGTGGCACATGTACTCGTGCCCGAGTATCCGGGTGCGGGTCGTGACAAAGCATAACTTGCACAAAATGTGTTTTTTATTTGCCAACCGTGGCTAACTTTCCACTGAACCAACCGTGGCTCGTGCCTTAAACCGACTTACGTTCTATGCAATACTATTAAACAAGTCATACTTTATACGGTGAGCCTTGAGATCGTGGTACTAAATGACTTTGACAACCGTAGAAAGTGCGAGACAGTGGTTGGAATGACTTCGATCGACCGGCATAACTTGCCTAACTTAATTGTGCAACAACTTGACGAACAAAGGCTGCGTCAAGCCTCGTATCGCGAGAACGTGCCGTGCACGCGTTCGAATTTGTCACGCCCCAGAACCAGAATACTGGAGAGCGGGGGCAGACATAGCCAGCTACGTATATGAAATGGGATCCATCTCACTATACGGTCACGGCTGTCTAGATACATGAGGGTTTAACTACAAGCCAGCAGTCTCCTAAGGTCATGAACAAGCCTATTGTCTCAATCACAAGCAAGCAATAGTAATTATAAGATGTCAGAGCACCAAATATATAATAGCAAGGCGTCCCATACATTACATATTGGATGATCATGAAGCTAGTCGTACAAAATGCCAGGACTAGCAAGAGTTCAGTCATACATGATCAACCCTAGGATCTGTCAATCATGTTACAGCCCGTAGGCAGACAGTAAATAAAGATGCAATCGAGCTAACACGTGCTCGCCGGCTAAACGCCTCAAAAGAATAATTTTTACAAATAAGTGGGAGGACAAAAAGAAACCCACTCGTTGCCAGGGTTCCGTCTAGTGGTCACCATCTGGCTGGAAGATCGGTGGATCCTCTGGAGCTGCTCCGATATCTGGCCACACAAAACCAGCTGGGTCAGAACCCAGAAAGAGCAAGTGCCACAAAGGAGGCTTCACTTAGAAACTAAAACCGGTATATAGTAAGGAGCATTAAAGTTAAATTATCAGAAATAACAACAATAATTGAGTACGAGAAAACCATTCAAGTAGCCAGACTACAACCCTTAAACCAAACAAGGACCGGGGTTACAATCCTTCACCTGAATGGAAATCCGTCTCAAATACTATGGATAAGGTAATAAGACAATAAACGAAGAGAAGACACAGAACTGCTCCGGGAGCCAGGTTACAACCCTTAAACCAAACAAGGACCGGGGTTGTAACCCTTCCCCTGAACAGAACTGGACTCCTGATCTTTATTGTTAAGGCCATTATAGATAATCATGTTGCTGAAGTAAGATAGAACATGACAAGCATGGCACGAGGTACAAATAAGACAATAACCGAAGAGAAGACACAGAACTGCTCCGGGAGCCAGGTTACAACCCTTAAACCAAATAAGGACCGGGGTTGTAACCCTTCGCCTGAACAGAACTGATCCCCCGATCGTTATTGTTAAGGCAAGCATCAATAATCGTATCTTGTCATGATCTTGCACAGGATCAGGATAAGACTAAGCTGGAATAACTTCATCCAATCAATCACGGCCAATCAAAAGTACGGCTTGATACTTTAACTAGCTAGGGTTATCACAGGCCTAGTTACTAGCAAGATGCAATGAGATTATTTCAACAGCCACAAGCCCTGCAAACCATCCAAGTTATCCAGGTCGAATGTCCATTTATGAAGGATGCACCACATGACTGTGTGCTGGAAGTGTGCCCTACTCGTCGGTAGGCTACAAGTCCACTTAATGCACCCAGATAACGGGATTGCATGTAGCTGGGAATCTCTTCATGTCTACTGAATTATTCTAGTTTATTACTCTTAGTTAATTACAGTAGGTATCCCTGACCGTGGTACTCAGGGATCCCATCCTAGATATGATGCAAGACAATACTGGTTTATTGTGCAAACGCAATCATCCACGGTGTCCAGGTTAGTCATTCTTGTCAGGTCATGTCACGTTAGCCGTCGCAACAGCAATTCGAGATAATCATGTCAGGTATGCTTGTCCTGCCATGCCGTGTTCAATTATTAACAAACCTATTTAAATAAATTCATGATTATCAAGTTCATGACAAAAGGCGTAAGGATATAAAATGGGCGTAAAATATCTAATAAAATATCAATATACAGGGCTGTAGAAGAGCCAAGCTTAAGGAAAATAAAACCCAAGTGACATGCTGACATAAGACCAAGTCAGCCAAGGCCATACGCTCAGTGCGAAAGTCATACACTCAGGTCAGGCTACGCTCAAGTCAAGCTACGCTCAGGTAAGCCTACGCTCAGGTAAGCCTACGCTCACAAAGGGCAGCGTATGAGGTCCATACGACCCCTTGTCACACAAGTGAGCGTATGCAAGACATACGCTCCAAAAAGGCAGCGTATGAACTTTATACGACTCATTGTCACACAAGCGAGCGTATGCGAGTCATACGCCTCCAAAAGGCAGCGTATGGACTCCATACGACTCATGGCTATCCAAGTGAGCGTATGCAAGTCATACGCTCCAAAAAGGCAGCGTATGGACTCCATACGACTCCTTGTCAAGCAAGCGAGCGTATGCGAGTCATACGCCTCCAAAAGGCAGCGTATGGAGTCTACTACGCTGCGCTAAAGAGCGCGCACAGCTCAGTGACGCAAGCTAAAAAGCTCGCGCACTGCTCACTGTCTTCTCCAAACAGCAAGAACTCCATAGTTGAACCCTAGGCTTCCAAGGTCCATAACTTGGTCAAAACAAGTCCAAATTCCAACTTTCCAAAGGTCAAAATTGGGTAGAAGGAAATTCTCTACCACATGGAACCATCAAAACTTGAAAACAAGGGAATTTAATAGATCAAAACCATGAAAATCCAAAAATAACTAAATTCTGGATCTACAAAAATCCAAGCTTCAAAATAGAAAATGACAAGTTCTAATGTGGATTAGAAAGTTGCAAAGAAGAGGTTAGAACAATAAAAAATGGTAGATTTCTTCATGAAGCAAGATTGCACTTGCCTAGGCTAGGGTTTTTCTTGGTTGGTGGTAGAGAGTAATGAAGAAGAAAGGAAATAATGAGGAGAGAGAATGGGAAGAGGTTAATAAATGGGGTTGGTTGTGGTAGGTAGGGGGTTCACCCTTGGTTCATGATGAACCAAGGCTAATCAAGCCTAGCCGAACCAACCCAAGCCAACCCAAACCAAGATGAACCATGGCCAATACGAGATAAAATACGTACACGTATTCTTAAATACGTACTACGAACAACATGCATTACAACTCTACCTACCTTAAAAGAATTCCGTCCTCGGAATTTAATTAAGATGTTAGAGAGACTAGAACAAGTTATACTAATTACATGCAAACTATAACTAGGCAAGCAATCACTCATTCAAGCAAGGAATCGAAGATATGGGGCATAAGGAAGACATTATACCTCATGAGTCAAACAAGTCGGGATACTGCGATCGGATATCTTCCTCACGCTCCCACGTTGACTCCCCCAAAGAGTGATGACCCCAAGCAACTCGGACTAACTTGATAGTCTTGTTCTTGAGGATCTTCTCTCTCCGGTCCAATATAGACACGGGCCTCTCCTCATACGAAAGGTTGGTACCAACAACCAATTTCGAATGATCCAGGATGTGGCTCGGGTCCGGGATATACCGTCGTAATTGGGATACATGGAACACGTCATGCACCTCGCTTAGCGACGACGGAAGAACGAGACGATAGGATACATCTCCTACTCGCTCTAGGATATCGAACGGCCCTATACCTAGGACTAAGCTTTCCCCGTACGCCGAAACGAATGACGCCACGGTTGGGCGAAATCCTCAGGAATACATGATCGTCGACCGAAAACTCGAGAGGGCGCCGATGAGAATCGGCCCAATGACGCTAGCGATCTTGGGCAACTCGAAGATGATCTCTGACCCTTCTGACCACTTCAATGGTCTGAGCAAACAATTCTGGACCAAGCATCTGTCTTTCTCCAACATCATCCCAGGATAGCGGGGATCTGCACTTCCTGCCATACAGCGCCTCGAATGGGGCCATCTGGATACTGGCCTGGAAACTATTGTTGTACGAGAATTCCACCTGGTGTAAGTGATCTTCCCATGAACCACCGAAGTCAAGTGTGCAAGACCGCAACATGTCTTCAAGAGTCTGGATCGTGCGCTCTGACTGACCATCTGTCTGCGGATGATATGCTGAACTGAACTGGAGATGAGTCCCTAAACTCGCCTGCAGGCTACGCCAAAAGTGCGATATAAATCTGGAATCTTGGTCCGAGGTAATGCTAACTGGCACACCGTACAATCTGACAATCTGTCTAAGATACATCGCCGCTAGCTGAGCCGTCGACTGACCAACTCTGAATGGAAAAAAGTGAGCCACTTTCGTGAGCCGGTCAACTATAACCCAAATAGCATCTCTACCAGCTGGGGATCTAGGTAATCCAGTCACGAAATCCATGGTCACATGCTCCCCCTTCCACTCTGGAATCGGCAAGGGCTGAAGCAGTCCTGCCGGTCTCTGATGTTCAGCTTTAACTTGTTGGCAAACCAAACACCGAGAGATAAACCGAGCTATCTCCCGCTTCATGCCATTCCACCAGAAATGCAGCCGGATATCACGGTACATCTTCGTACTGTCCGGATGGATAGAATACTGCGAACTATGAGCTTCTGCCATGACCTCCTGTCGGATATCTCCGTTGGGTACACAAAGACGCTTACCATGTCGAAGTGTACCATCCTCATGAACGCATAACTCTGGTCTTCGTCCTGCCTCACACTCTGCTCTGAGTCGCTGAAGCTTGAAATCTGCCGACTGTGCCTTCCGGATCCTCTCGACTATAGTGGACTGAACTTGCATACTGGCCATCAAGGCCACACTGGAAGGGAGAACAACTTCAGTATCCATTTTCTGAAGATCTGCTAACAGCCCTGGTTGCGCTGTTAGAAAATAAGCTCCCGCTCTCCTGCTCAATGCATCCGCAACAACATTGGCCTTTCCAGGATGATACTGCAGGTTGACATCATAATCCACAAGTAGCTCCAGCCATCTCCTCTGACGCATGTTAAGATCTTTCTGGGTGAAAACATTTTTCAGGCTCTTGTGGTCGGTGAAGATCTCCACCCTATCTCCATACAAATAGTGCCTCCACAACTTGAGTGCAAACACCACTGCTACCAACTCCAAGTCATGGGTTGGGTAATTCCTCTCATGATCACGAAGTTGCCGTGATGCATAAGCTATTACCTTCCCATGCTGCATCAGAACACATCCTAAACCTCTGCCTGAAGCATCACAGTATACCGAAAATCCTCCGATCCCATCAGGAAGCGTGAGAATAGGAGCCGTCATTAAGCCTCGCTTCAACTTCTCAAAAGATTCCTGGCACTCTGCTGTCCAAGCAAACTGTGCATCCTTGCGGGTCAACTGGGTCAGCGGCACCGAGATCCGAGCGAAGTTCGAAACAAATCGCCGGTAGTAGCCGGCCAATCCAAGAAAACTACGAACCTCTGCAACTGTGCTGGGCACCGCCATGACTCAATGGCCACGATCTTCTGGGGATCCACTTCTACTCCTCCTCTGGTGATGATATGACCCAAGTACGAAATACGATCGAGCCAGAACTCGTATTTACTGAACTTGGCATATAACTGGTGCTCCCTGAGTATCTGAAGAACAACCCTGAGATGCTGCTCATGCTCCGCCTCATTCTTGCTGTAGACTAGAATGTCGTCTAGGAATACGATCACAAACTGATCTAAGTAAGGCATGAAAATGCGATTCATGAGGTCCATGAATACTGTCGGTGTATTGGTTGCTCCAAATGGCATAACAAGGAACTCCCAATGCCCGTATCTCGATCTGAAAGCTGTCTTCGGGATGTCCTGCTCTCTGACTCTGATCTGATGATATCCTGAGCGCAAGTCAATCTTCGAGAATACAGTTGCCCCTTTAAGTTGATCAAACAAGTCATCTATCCTCGGGAGAGGGTATCTGTTCTTGATTGTCACTGAGTTCAAGGTACGATAATCTACACATAATCTTGACGTACCATCCTTCTTTTTCATAAGAAGCATCGGGGCTCCCCAAGGCGATCCACTAGCACGAATGAATCCCTTGGTTCTAAGCTCTTCAATCATCTTGTACAAGATCTCCAACTCTGATGGCGCCATCCGGTAGACTCTCTCTGACACCGGGGCTGTCCCGGGAATCAAGTCTATAGTGAACTCAATCTCTCGCTCTGGCGGCATACCTGGAAGCTCTTCTGGAAAAACATCTGGAAACTCATCCACTATCCTGGGCAATTGAACTGCTGCTACTGCCATCCGCAATACTGGAGGAGAAGGCTCAACCTCGCCTCGAGAGAAAGAAAACTCCGGCTCTCCTGGAATGCTAAAAACAACCCTGCCAATATGGCAGTCTATCCTAGCATACTGGTCCCTCAACCAATCCATCCCTAAGACTATATCATAATCGGTCATCGGGAATTCTATCAATCTAGCGGGAAACTATCTACTGCTAACTACGATTCGACACGAGGAAAATACTCTATCGACTCCCACAAGTCCATTACCAGTGAGTATATTGAGCCTTACTGATAACGACTCGGGCTCCAATCCTATCCGTGTCGCGAATCGTGCAGACATAAATGAATGCGATGCACCAGAATCAAATAAAGCTGAAGCTGGAAAGGTGTTGACGAGAATAGTACCTGCCACTACCTCACCTGGTGTTACTCCTTCTTCTCCCATGGTCAAGGCCAGCACTTGACCATGTCCTCTAGGGACAGGTCCCCTCTGCTGAAAATTCCTCTGCCTGCTCTGGATCAGGGCTTGGGCCTGAGCATACTGCTGCGGTCTCTGCTGCTGGAATGCCTGGGCCTGCGTCAGCAATGGCCTCGGGAGTGGGTACTGCAACTGCTGCTGCTGCTGGACTGGCGCTGGTCCTCTAACTGAAGGACCAGAGAAAGCTGATGAAGTCCCCCTGTTCGGGCAGTTCCCAACCCTGTGGTCCGAGGCACCACAAACCAAGCACAATCCCTGTGCTCTGCGACACTCTGACACCACATGCCCTGGCTTCCCGTAGTGTGTACACCCCACTGCGGAAGACTGCTTCTGCTTCTGTTGCTGAGGGTGCGTGGGGTAGAATGCTGAACCGACGTCACCGAGGCCGCCCGCCTCGGAGTTCCAATAGTTAAACCTCTAGCTGCCGGGGCTGGAGCTGATGATTGGTGCATCTGACTGTGAGACCGCTTCCTACCTCCGGTCCTATCCACGATCCGCTGGGAGGTGTACTCATGCCTCCTAGCCGCCCTCAATACTACATCGAATGTCTGGTGTTCAAACTGCTCAACTGCTAGTAAAATCTCCAAATGCAGCCCCTGCTGGAACCGCTAGGCCATATCAAACTCGGTTGCCACCAAGGTGGGGGCAAACCTACTGAGTCTAGAAAACTCAGATGCATAACCATCGACTGTTCTGCCTCCTTGCTTCAGGTTGGTAAACCTCGTCTGCAAGTCATACCGAGCCACAGCATCAAAATACTTCGTCTGGAATCTCTTTCTGAACACTGCCCAAGCAATAGGTGCCACTAATCCCTCAGCCTGCACCGCCCACCAACTGCGGGCAAGATCTAACAACTGCAGGCGCACTACGGCCACATTCTCATTTTCTGGAGTCCTGGCTGCTTCTAGAATCACTTCGGTATCCTGAAGCCAAGCATCCGCGGCGATCGCATCTTCGCTGCCGTCGAAGAATGGAGGGTTCAGGCGCTTGAAGCTGTTGGCCGCGCTGTTATCCTGATGACCACCCCGGGTCAAAGCATCCGTCACTGCCTGGTGCAAGGCATCTCCACGCCGGTCTTGGGAAGCTATCAAGGTCCTGACGAGTCCTACCAAAGTGCCGTCATTATGTTCTACTGGTTGAACTGGCTGGACTGGTGGCTCTCCGCCAGAAGGCACGACTCTAGAGGCTACTCCGGAATGCTGAGCTTGATCTCCAGGTTACTGCTGGTCCGCAGGAGGTGCTCCACCTTGCTGGTCAGTAGGACCACGAACAATGCCGCTGAAGAAGACGACATAGAAAACAATAAGGAAGGACCAGGACAGATCAACGATACAAGCAAATGATAAAGACAAGAATCCAGGGATTCAGAAGATACGAGCAGAGATCAAGGACGAATACTGATTGAGACATCTATTCGGCAAACCCTCACATATCTTGATTTACAAGACCTGCATGGGCCACCACTTAAACCATGTCACGCCCCAGAACCAGAATACTGGAGAGCGGGGGCAGACATAGCCAGCTACGTATATGAAATGGGATCCATCTCACTATACGGTCACGGCTGTCTAGAAACATGAGGGTTTAACTACAAGCCAGCAGTCTCCTAAGGTCATGAACAAGACTATTGTCTCAATCACAAGCAAGCAATAGTAATTATAAGATGTCAGAGAACCAAACATATAATAGCAAGGCGTCCCATACATTACATATTGGATGATCATGAAGCTAGTCATACAAAATGCCAGGACTAGCAAGAGTTCAGTCATACATGATCAACCCTAGGATCTGTCAATCATGTTACAGCCCGTAGGCAGACAGTAAATAAAGATACAATCGAGCTAATACGTGCTCGCCGGCTAAACGCCTCAAAAGAATAATTTTTACAAATAAGTGGGAGGACAAAAAGAAACCCACTCGTTGCCAGGGTTCCGTCTAGTGGTCACCATCTGGCTGGAAGATCGGTGGATCCTCTGGAGCTGCTCTGATATCTGGCCACACAAAACCAGCTGGGTCAGACCCCAGAAAGAGCAAGTACCACAAAGGAGGCTTCACTTAGAAACTAAAATCGGCATATAGTAAGGAGCATTAAAGTTAAATTATCAGAAATAACAACAATAATTGAGTACGAGGAAACCATTCAAGTAGCCAGACTACAACCTTAAACCAAACAAGGACCGGGGTTGCAATCCTTCACCTGAATGGAAATCCGTCTCAAATACTATGGATAAGGTAATAAGACAATAAACAAAGAGAAGACACAGAACTGCTCCGGGAGCCAGGTTACAACCCTTAAACCAAACAAGGACCGGGGTTGTAACCCTTCCCCTGAACAGAACTGGACTCCTGATCTTTATTGTTAAGGCCATTATAGATAATCATGTTGCTGAAGTAAGATAGAACATGACAAGCATGACACGGGGTACAAATAAGACAATAACCGAAGGAAAGACACAGAACTACTCCGGGAGCCAGGTTACAACCCTTAAACCAAACAAGGACCGGGGTTGTAATCCTTCGCCTGAATAGAACTGGTCCCCGATCGTTATTGTTAAGGCAAGCATCAATAATCGTGTCTTGTCACGATCTTGCACAGGATCAGGATAAGACTGAGCTGGAATAACTTCATCCAATCAATCATGGCCAATCAAAAGTACGGCTTGATACTTTAACTAGCTATGATTATCACAGGCCTAGTTACTAGCAAGATGCAATGAGATTATTTCAACAGCCACAAGCCCTGCAGACCATCCAAGTTATCCAGGTCGAATGTCTATTTATGAAGGATGCACCACATGACTGTGTGCTGGAAGTGTACCCTACTCGTCGGTAGGCTACAAGTCCACTTAATGCGCCCAGATAACGGGATTGCCTGTAGCTGGGAATCTCTTCATGTCTACTGAATTATTCTAGTTTATTACTCTTAGTTAATTACAGTAGGTATCCCTGACCGTGGTACTCAGGGATCCCATCCTAGACATGATGTAAGACAATACTGGTTTATTGTACAAACGCAATCATCCACGGTGTCCAGGTTAGTCATTCTTGTCAGGTCATGTCACGTTAGCCGTCGCAACAGCAATTCGAGATAATCATGTCAGGTATGCTTGTCCTGCCATACCGTGTTCAATTATTAACAAACCTATTTAAATAAATTCATGATTATCAAGTTCATGACAAAAGGCGTAAGGATATAAAATGGGCGTAAAATATCTAATAAAATATCAATATACAGGGCTATAGAAGAGCCAAGCTTAAGAAAAATAAAACCAAAGTGACATGCTGACATAAGACCAAGTCAGCCAAGGCCATACGCTCAATGCGAAAGTCATACACTCAGGTCAGGCTACGCTCAAGTCAAGCTACGCTCAGGTAAGCCTACGCTCACAAAGGGCAGCGTATGAGGTCCATACGACCCCTTGTCACACAAGTGAGCGTATGCAAGACATACGCTCCAAAAAGGCAGCGTATAAACTTTATACGACTCCTTGTCACACAAGCGAGCGTATGCGAGTCATACGCCTCCAAAAGGCAGCGTATGGACTCCATACGACTCATGGCTATCCAAGTGAGCGTATGCAAGTCATACGCTCCAAAAAGGCAGCGTATAGACTCCATACGACTCCTTGTCAAGCAAGCGAGCGTATGCGAGTCATACGCCTCCAAAAGGCAGCATATGGAGTCTACTGCGCTGCGCTAAAGAGCGCACACAGCTCAGTGACGCAAGCTAAAAAGCTCGCGCACTGCTCACTGTCTTCTCCAAACAGCAGGAACTCCATGGTTGAACCCTAAGCTTCCAAGGTCCATAACTTGGTCAAAACAAGTCCAAATTCCAACTTTCCAAAGGTCAAAATTGGGTAGAAGGAAATTCTCTACCACATGAAACCATCAAAACTTGAAAACAAGGGAATTTAATAGATCAAAACCATGAAAATCCGAAAATAACTAAATTCTAGATCTACAAAAATCCAAGCTTCAAAATAGAAAATGACAAGTTCTAATGTGGATTAGAAAGTTGCAAAGAAGAGGTTAGAACAATAAAAATGGTGAATTTTTTCATGAAGCAAGATTGCACTTGCCTAGGCTAGGGTTTTTCTTGGTTGGTGGTGGAGAGTAATGAAGAAGAAAGGAAATAATGAGGAGAGAGAATGGGAAGAGGTCAATAAATAGGGTTGGTTGTGGTAGGTAGGGGGTTCACCCTTGGTTCATGATGAACCAAGGCTAATCAAGCCTAGCCGAACCAACCCAAGCCAACCCAAACCAAGATGAACCATGGCCAATATGAGATAAAATACGTACAGTATTCTTAAATACGTACTACGAACAATATGCATTACAGAATTGAACAACCAAGTTCTTTGGGTGCCTAGACTTATGCCACGAATCGTGGAACGCAACTTAACCCGTGGGACGAGCAGAGGCTATGCTAAGCCTTGGACGATGGGTCCATGTATACTTTATTAAGCATTTATGCGGGCGATGCCTATGACCTAGGCTAATTCATAACTTTATGGCGAAGACCGACTTTCCTTCTCCCAAGCCACGGGACGAAGGACCGAGTGTCATTTTTGAAAGCCATTATACAACATTTCTAAGCCGACCGTGGGACATTTTTCATGTTCTAACTCAATCGACCCAAGTTAGGATTAATCTCTTAGCTATGTGGAAGCGTCTCTTTTACTATCAAGCCTACTTGTGCAGTTGAAAACGAAGTGAAGGACAAGCTGAGGCAAGTTCACCGAAGCCACCCACCTGAGCGAGGAGTCATCTCGACCGAGCGGGTCTTCGAGCAGCCGTTGCGTGGTTAAGTCTGAATGTCATCGGCATTTTGTTTCCTCTAATTGACTGAGAGGGACGGGGCATTACACATACTAATCCTTCTTTTCTTAACAGTGTGTTGATCCGTTGATCGTAGAGGAAACAAGTCGGGTTTGAATTTGTGTAATCAGTGAGTGATCTCATCTGTTCCTAATCAAGTTTTCTTCGATCGATCTCCTTAAACCTTCCTATTTCTCGATTTCAAATGAACTATTAAGTCAAGAATATTCAAATAATCTTATTGTTTGTTCTTGCATGTTATGTGTTCGATGAAATTCTTCAACCAGCTTCTTATCCGGCCCGGACACAAGAACGGGAATATCCGGCACTGATACTTGCCTTGTATTATCGCATGTACAGTACTTCATCGTTTGGACTATGATTGGTGGGTTCTTGATTCAGTTTGACACAGATTAGTTCTTTACACGAGTTCGTATTCTTGACACGGTATGGATGACATAATACAGATGATCTCGTATCAGTGTTCGATACGACACTAGTATATGTGTTCGACTTTAACCTCTGTCTTTACAGAGCTGTACAATTTGAATAAAGGGTCACTGTATAACGACCGTTGGAGGTAGGTTAAGGTCTAATGCATGGGACCAAGTTCAGTAGTTGGGCTCGGTTGTCTGGGCCTAATCCATTAGGCTAGGACTAGTTTTAGGTTTTGTTGTGTTTAATTAAATGTAGTTGGGCTTGCAGTCTTTGATTGGCCGTTGGATCAGGGTATTATTTAGTACATATGTTCAAATTTTGTTCAGTCCAGTGGGCAGGGCCGGCTAGTAGGATGTGTTAGGATGGAGTATTTTAGTAATAATATGATTAGTAATTAAAGAAAGATTTAGTTAAGAATAACTAGCTTTGGTTGGTAATTAGTAATATTATTTGTAACTTAGCTTAATCATTAGTTAGTTATTTTGTAATAATAAGTAATTAGCTAGTAGTGAAATTAGGAGATCACATTAATTAGGTTTAGAGATATTTAGAATGTTGTGTATCTAATTCTATTCCCCTATTTTTAGGTGATCTATAGACATCGTCAGTTTCAAAAAAAAGGCAAGTATTTATATCTCAATTAAAATACACACTGCATGCATATCATATTTCACATATTTTCTTACTTAATGTTTCACTTGCTTGCATGCTCATCGTGTCATGTCGGGGAGGGAAGAACGTTATAAAGCATGTAGTCACCTAAGCCTGGACATATACTCGATCGCTAGTATAGAGTACATGATATATCTTATACTATACGTGACTGCTAGTATATCATTACACTATACATTATGTCCATTTACTTAACTGCTAGTACGTATATAGTACATGATATGCCTTACACTATACCTGACTACTAGCATATCATTACTTTATACCTTATCCATGTTAGTATAGTGTACATGGTATGCCTTATACTATACATGATTGCTAGCATACCATTGCCCTATACACTAGACTTGATCGCCCTACATGCTTAAAGATGTTCTTTTGCATGATTCATGTAGCTGGTGCATATGTCAGATATTCCTTCTTACTCAGTTGTTAGCTCATGTTCTATTACCTTTGATACTCCTTGTAATTTAGTTGAGCTACTATGTACTTTGCTCTGTTTTCTGACATGATTGTTGATTACAAGTGAGACTGATCAGTTAGCTTATCCAGAGTACTATGGACAGCAGGAAGACCCAACAGCAGAGCTCACTCTGGATGCTCATCAGGACTAGGACTACGTTCCTGAGCTTTAGATTCATGATTAGGATTGTAGATTTGGATGTATTGTGATTTGAGGACTTGTTGCAGAAGTTTAGTTAGTCTTTATATTCGTTACCGGTTTTATACCCAGAGATTCATTATAAAAGGCTGTAAAAAATTTAAATAGTGATCTTTGGTGGCATTAATGGTAGCTATATCGTGATAGATGCTATGATGAGTAATGAATATATAATGTTATCTGATGATTATTAAAGTCTAGACGGCTGACTACCTCTGTCAACGACAGCGTAGGCCGGACATGACTCGATTCATACCTGATTATTCAGGAGCAGGTCATGACACCTCTTTGCAAAAATAAAAGTTTAAATACAAACTAAGAAAAGAGTACAATAGTACAATTGATTTTTAGGGAAGTACAACTATAGAAATCTGATCAGAAGACGATCACTTTATCCCTTGGACGATGCGATGTCGAAGAAGATAGCCTTTAGAGAGTGCTGCAGCAAGTGCTCAAGAGATTATGATCATTAGTGATTCTTTGAAAGAGATTTAAAACTCTATTTATAGAGTTCTAGAGATAACTGTTAAGTAGTTATCCTGATTGGCGCACATTGTTGGGTGGAGCCATTCATTCCTTGGCACGAACGGTTGGTTTAACTACTTAGACGCGTGGCATGCTGTGATTAATATGTGCTTTGTCATGGGGGAAGTATCATAGACACATTTTTTGAGATTAGTAGCATGTGTACCACGTTATCTAACTGTTTCAGGATGATTTGATCAAATGGCACCCATTGCTGGCTGGTGCCATGTGCTACTTACTGAGTAGCACCATTGATTGATATGATACTAATGATCATCTCACGGTAACTGTGGATGGCACGAGACAGCTATTGGTCATTTATGGCGGATCTGACATGTCTGACCAAATCTATTCGAGCGCCATGCGCTCGGAATTCGAACGAATTTTTTTCAATTAATGTGTTGTCAGTCATGATGATAACTATTTAGCTTCTTCAAGAAGATAGCCACGTGACGGGTAGCACCACTTGATGAATAGCGCCTATTGATGTCTGGCACCATCTGATGGCTAGTGCCAATTGATGATCTAAATGTTGGCGCTTCTTATAAGTATCGCATGGTGCTGAGTGTACTTTTTAGGCTTCTACAAGACCCCCTTCAAAGTTTTCAAATTTGAAAAGCTTCAAAAATTGGAATACTTTGAGTAAGAAGCGGTTGGCGCTGGGCAATATTGTAACTGACCTGACTTTCAGGCGCAGATTACGCGACTGTTACGGCTAAGCTTTTAGCTATAAATAGTCGAGAAGAGAGAAAATACTTTTACTTTGCAATTTTTTTCTCTCGAGCTCTTCTTCTCCAACCTTCGACACTTTTATCTCAATGGCACCGAAGAGATCCACAGCCACCGAGAAGGAAAAGAAAGTGGCCGAAACCACTTCACGTGTGCCCCCACTGAGAGTGCCACAGCACATCATGCCGTCGACGAGAGCCGAAGAGGCGAACCCAACCTTGGAAGGTAAGGGACTTGGACGGAGAAGACGACAGTAGAACTGCTCATGCCATTCGTATGAAGCACGACCAAGGCCAATATCGACCGTCTCTTTTAGAGTGTTGGTCAATACTTTGTGCCATCTTCTCATTGCGCCACCTCTTTCAGAGTGTTGGGCTAAAAAATCATAACAAATGACGCCATGCGCCATCTGACATATTTTCAGCATGCTGCGCCATCTGTCATTATGCGTAGACCATGCGCTAATCGATTGATGTGCCATCTGACTTGAAGATTGTCATTTCACTTGTGCCATTTAGAGACTGCACTCTGTTATTTGCGAGATTTGTGTAGAGTTAAAATCACTTAATTTTTATAAGGATAATCTTTCATAATTCTAACTTTTGTTTCCTTTTCTCTTCCGCAGTATCTATGGTGACGCCAAAAGCTGAGGTCATAATCAAAGAGGAAGTGCCATATCCTTTCATCAAAGAGAAACCGATGACTACTAAGGAAAAAATATAGTGCCCAATCCCTACATCGTGCCCCGTACTCTGTCCACGGGATGCACGAGAAAGGAACACTGTCGCTATCGATTCGGTCGGGACCGATAGGTCGGGATCGACCGAGTCGATCGAATGGGAACGGTTGAATTATGATCTATTCCTCGTTATGGAATATCTTTTTCGAAACCAAGTCCCATATTCAGTGAATTATGCCTCGAGGATTAACTCTGCGGTGGAGTCAGGAGAGACCTCCCGTTGCTCTGCTTTTCATGCCGCTTGCGTTGGTTTTGGCTTGTTTTCTGAATGTGTTTTCGTAAATATTTTCGATGGTTTTTATGGCTTGCATTTCGAACTCGCATTTCCTATCGAACTCCTTGAATAATGCAGTGTTCTAATCGGTTGTTTGTGTAATTTTAGGTAATCACGTAGGCGACGTCTAGCGCGACCAACAAGTTCTCTCGCCGAAGTAAACTCAAGGTGAGTGGCTGACCCTTCTCTTCTCGACCCCCCTTCTTAGGCAAAATCGATAGTGTTGTTGCGAATGAAAAGATAAATGTAAGGGCACGAACACGAATAAATGAGCAAGTTTTCAAAAAAATGTAGGCTATGTCTTAACAACTAAAAATATGTTTTTGTACGGTCATGGACAACTTGTCGACAAGGTAGAGTTTTTCCGCACGGCAACCCGGGGCCACGGGACCGTTGCGGCCAAGAAAAAACATCTCATAAGCTGTGTTGGGCACAATGTTAGGCGAGAACTTGCAACGGGGCTCGCTACTCGTGCTGAAAGGACCTCGTCTAATAAAAGCTAAAGGAGTCCACGATGGCTCTGGGAGCTAGTGACCAACACACAAAATATTGCACTTGGTATGGAAATAATAACAATTGACAGGGAAGAACATGGTAAGTTTCATAAGGTGCGGCGCGGGCCGCCGTGGGCAAGTTTCAACGTAAATTTCATTATGCTTGTCATATGCTTGTTTGAAATCCAATAGGATGGTTAGAAACATTCATACATTAAGTCATATAAACTCTTCAACCAAATGAGAGCTTGGAACTTAAATAGCCACGCACCAGTACAAAGTATAATGTACTGATCCTCGCTCTCCACGCAGGTACCCCTAACTACGAAGGACGTGTCGCTTAAAATCTCAAGGCGGCGTAGACACTTTTGAAGCCTCATCCGCTTGTGAAGGCTTTTTTCTGGATTCCTTTTGAAGACGACCCTGCACTCAATCCAAAAAAAGATGACGACTCGACTCGCCTCGATAGCAGATGGAAAGTGTTATGTTTTGCTTGTAAAAAGGGATGTAATGTATGGATCGACTATCTCATCAGCGTTCGTTTTATAAGTCGAGTCATGTTATAGCCCGCGCGGCAATGAATGTAATAAAGTCAATATAAATGAAGTTTTATTATCAATGAAAAAGTCTACTTCTATTTCAATGTGTCAATCAATTTCTCTGCGTACTCTAACTTGATGTTGTGTTTCGGATGACCTTATGACTACGCCTTGTACGATCGCAACTTAGGTTCGCACGGCATCACGCCCGGGGGACGACAATCGATTCTACGGAATCGGGGCGTGACATAATGGTATCAGAGCACGGCTTTACATCCTATGGCCTCGCGTCTAAAGTTTCAGACCTTTGACCTCGCTTCGATGAGATAAGTTATTCCATACAGTGAGTCTGTAATAATTTGTGACTGATGTGTTGCCTTCGTATCGCAGAAGTGACGGAACCCACGGCCGAGCAAGAACAGAGCGCTTCAAGCGGCTCTAGTAGTTCGCATCATCCGCGGGCCGGACCTTCTAACGATACCATCGAAAGGATGCTGCGCATGATGGAGGCGCAGCAAAACCAGTCCGAGAACCGGCATCAACAGGTAGAGGAACGACAGGCCCAGTTCGAAGCTCGCTTCGATGCACATGCTCAACTTCAAAAAAAAGCAGCTGGATACCCTGCAGTAGATCGTCCAGACAATTGTGGCCAACGGAAATTATGCGACTGCGCCTGCCGTCACCACGCCCACTGTCACCGTGCCGGCGGTCCAACCCATTGAAGTCGACACGGAAGAGACCGAGCGTCAACCTGCGGTACCGAAAAAGTACAACTTTGAAGTGTCAGAATTCAAGAAGGCGTGCCGCACTTCCTTCAGCGGTACCGAAGGCCCTTCCATGGCGATCGACTGGTTGGAAGAGCAGGAAGATCACTTCGAGCTCCTCGACATTGAAGAATCAAAGCAAGTCGCCAGTGCACAACTTCAACTACGGTTGAACGCGCACGACTGGTGGGCCGTACGCAAGCGAGCGATCCGACCGGACAATACCACCGCACCGATCTCTTGGGCCACATTCCGCAAAGCTTTTGAAGTCCAGTACCTTCCGTCAGCCGTTCGTCAAGCGAAGGAAAATGAATTCAGACAATTGAAGCAAGGGAATCGGACAGTAGAACAGTATATTGCAGAATTCAACAAGTTGTCCAAGTTTGCTGGTCAGTTTCTGCCTACAGAAGAGTGCCGTGTACGATGGTTCGAAGTGGATCTGCGACTGTCATGCCCCGATCCCGCTAGGGTCGTTCGTCTTGCTAGGATCCCTGCGGGATCGATCGTCCTCGCTAAGGCGTGATGCCGTGCAAGCCTAAGTTGCGCTTGTACAAGGCCATGTACCTGCACAAAACAACTAGTCAAGCAAAAACATACGCATGCACCCATTAGTTAAGCAAAACACACGCACGCACCCATTGCAGAAAACCAAATATTGAACACAGAGATTTGAAATGGAAATACTCATTTTATTGATAGCTTGATTAGAATACAAGTACAAAGCTTTACGAACTCAGATTTTCCTTATAATTTGGCTACATAATACTCTTTGAAACACTCTTTTGAAATTAGCCACAATGCCCATACATGATATCCCTTTATTACAAGCTGGAATTGAAAGACACCTTCAGAAGGAAAAGAAACTTGAAACTGGACTGGAATGAAAAGTAAACTTCGAGGCGATCCACGAGCTCTACTGGGCTAGACGAGCTTCGGTGCCTCACTTGATATCCCCATGTCTCCTTTTGCTTTCTGAAAAGGATGCCCACAACGTGGGTCAGCACACATCATGTACTGGCGAACGGCTTTTGGACGAACTCGCAAATCTCTGCACTAAATCAATATGTTGAGCTAACATTTACTAGTGATCTTTCTACTTGTCTAGGTTCTTTTTAACAATTCATAAGAACGTGACAGTAGAATATATCATAAGCAACTTACCATCGCCGACAGTCATCCCTGCACAAAACCACGTTAGCACAATTTGTATAATGAGTAATTCATGATTCATTCTTGCAGATATTGAAGTTGTCATTCGGGTCATGCAGGTGGACTATTCTACATGTTGGTCCATGGGTTTTCCCTATGATTAGCCGCTGTGACTCTTTGGTTCAGCTCGTTGCTAAGGACTCAGATCGACTCCCATTTTCATATGGAGGCCCTAATCTCTCCTAGGCTGAGCAGTTCCAGGTGCCCCCAAATACCACCCGAGAGAAAATGTTTCCTTGTATACAAGTTGTCGGAGACCAAATGCATGCTCTAGCCGTTCTATCAGATGAGACACATTTGGACTTATGCACAGGTATACGACACGTTTGTTCGTGCCTTCAGGTTCTTCTCAACACGTACAAGTTCGTCTGTACATATCTATATTTTCAAGCATACTGATGACAAGCAGATGATCATTCTTATTTAGCAGATCGAGTAGCAACACATATTCATGCATTTGATTCAATTCCATTATCTTCTCTTATCTTTTGTGGATGTGGTATCGTTGATCATTAGGACAAGGCAACAGAGTAGACTAGAGATCATTTTCTTAGGCGTACAGATCAATGTTTGTTCGGTTGAAGCAACTCACCGAGATGAATCTTAGTAGAGAGAAGGAGGGACTTCACGCGACGTTTACGAACAATTCACGTGGCCTACAATAGCACCAACAGTTGATTAGCATACTTCGTCTCTTTCTCTCAAGATTCGGAATGAATGCGAAATGCGATGAAAGCGAACAATAAAAACCAATCATCGAAAACCAACACAAAAATGCATTCATCAAAACCAAGCAGCGAGAGAAAACATTCAGCAAAAACTCTTGGATTCATTTCAATAGAAGCCAATCCATCAATTGGAAAGGTTCATTGCATTTTATCCGTGATCAATTGATACCGGCAAAGGTTTCACCAAATACTCAGTTCATGACTGAGTCAACAAGCCGTAGGTATTACATAGTAGACCGCAAGGAGCGGGGCACTACATAATAACCCACCGAGAAAAAGTTTTGTCCTCAAAACTTAAGAAACAAAACTCACCTCCACTAGTGTTGCATTCAGGGTCAAGCAACATGGAGAGATTGTAGACGCGTGCATTAGTCTGCTGCGGCTGGTTGTGCGGATGGTCTCGAAGCGACGGTGGGCCTGGCAGTTGCCCACGCTCTTCAGTGTCATCTTTATTCTGATCTGTTCTATTATTTTTCGGGCAATATTTGACTGAATGGCCCTGTTGGCCACAACGAAAACAAGCGTTGTTAGCGGCACGACAGTCCTCCTTGACGTGCCCACTCTTGCCACAGCGACTGCAACTCTG
Organism: Iris pallida; assembly: GCA_029216955.1. Taxonomy (NCBI): domain Eukaryota; kingdom Viridiplantae; phylum Streptophyta; class Magnoliopsida; order Asparagales; family Iridaceae; genus Iris; species Iris pallida. The sequence continues at coordinate 3,380,265 of JANAVB010039816.1, read as the reverse complement.
GCCATTCACATAGCGGCAGTCTTCTTTGACATGCCCTCGCCGACCGCAGAAGCCGCATACTGGCTTGTTTTTTTGTTCCCCGTCAGTCTTTTTCTCTCCGTCATGATATCTCTTGGCGGGCTGATTCCGACTGTTCTGCGCTTTATTGGACGCTTTCTTCTGCTGGAACTGTTCCACCTTTAGCGCCGCCTCAAAGGCTTGAGAATAGGACCCGCATTCTTGATTCAGCACACTTAACTGGATGTCGTAATTCAGACCTTCAACGAATCGATTTATGCGAGTCTGTTCCGTGGGGAGCAAAGCAGCGGCAAAATTTGCCAACTTAGCAAATTCAGATTCATAGTCCTCCACGGACATATCCCCCTGTTTCAGTGTGATGAAGTCATCCTCCATCTTCTTGCTCATGGCTGGAGGCAGATATTGATCCAGAAACGCCTTCTTGAACGAGGCCCATGAGATTTTCCCATTCCTAGCCGTTGTGAGAAGCGCTGGCTTCTTCGTCTTCCACCAGTCCTTCGCCCGCAGCCGTAGAAGCATAACGGCACAAACTACCTTTTTGCTACTTGGAACTCCTATGAACGCGAACAGACTCTCCATTTTATCTATCCAGTCCATCACCTTGTCGGGTGACGTCCTGCCTTCAAATTCCGGAGGTTTCGCGTCCAAGAAGTCCTTTGGCCTAAAGACAGTGTGCCTTTGCGCTGGCTGGGGCTCATCACCCTCTACGGGCTCGATCTCGGGCGTTCCCGTTGGTTCCGTCGCTGCGGTGGCATCTCGATTTGCCGTAAGCGCCGTGACAAGCTGGGTCAGGGCATCCAACTGCTTTTGTTGGGCAGCCGCTCGGGCCTGATGTATTTGATTATTTTCCTCACTATCCTGCCTCTGCAGTTCCAACATTCTCATGATCCGTTCTACCGGATCGGTCGAGCCAGATGGACGAGGAGGAGCCATTTCTCTACAAAATAGTATAACTTCTGTCAGTCTCATAAAATATTATGGACTTATTGTATGGGGCATTGGTTTTCATAATTCAAAATCCAGACACTTTTGAAAGCCATCAAAGTACTTTATATACTTTTTGAAAACGATATTTGCAAGAGGCCAAGGACGTAAAACTGTGCTCTGATACCACTTTGTCACGCCCCGATCCCGCTAGGGTCGTTCGTCTTGCTAGGATCCCTGCGGGATCGATCGTCCTCGCTATGGCGTGATGCCGTACAAGCCTAAGTTGCGCTTGCACAAGGCCATGTACCTGCACAAAATAACTAGTCATACAAAAACACACGCACGCACCCATTAGTTAAGCAAAACACACGCACGCACCCATTGCAGAAAACCAAATATTGAACACAGAGATTTGAAATGAAAATACTCATTTTATTGATAGCTTGATTGGAATACAAGTACAAAGCTTTGCGAACTCAGATTTGCCTTATAATTTGGCTACATGATACTCTTTGAAACACTCTTTTAAAATTAGCCACAATGCCCATACATGATATCCCTTTATTACAAGCTAGAATTGAAAGACACCTTCAGAAGGAAAAGAAACTTGAAACTGGACTGGAATGAAAAGTAAACTTCGAGGCGATCCATGAGCTCTACTGGGCTAGACGAGCTTCGGTGCCTCACTTGATATCCCCATGTCTCCTTTTGCTTTCTGAAAAGGATGCCCACAATGTGGGTCAGCACACATCATGTACTGGCGAGCGGCTTTTGGTCGAACTCACAAATCTCTGCACTAAATCAATATGTTGAGCTAACATTTACTAGTGATCTTTCTACTTGTCTAGGTTCTTTTTAATAATTCATAAGAATGTGACAGTAGAATATATCATAAGCAACTTACCATCGCCGGCAGTCATCCCTGCACAAAACCACGTTAGCACAATTTGCATAATGAGTAATTCATGATTCATTCTTGCAGATATTAAAGTTGTCATTCGGGTCATGCAGGTGGACTATTCTACATGTTGGTCCATGGGTTTTCCCCATGATTAGCCGCTGTGACTCTTTGGTTCAGCTCGTCGCTAAGGACTCAGATCGACTCCTATTTTCACATGGAGGCCCTAATCTCTCCTAGGTCGAGCGGTTCCAGGTGCCCCCAGATACCACCCGAGAGAAAATGTTTCCTTGTATACAAGTTGTCGGAGACCAAATGCATGCTCTAGCCGTTCTATCAGATGAGACACATTTGGACTAATGCACAGGTATACGACACGTTTGTTCGTGCCTTCAGGTTCTTCTCAACACGTACAAGTTCGTCTGTACATGTCTATATTTTCAAGCATACTGATGACAAGCAGATGATCATTCTTATTTAGCAGATTGAGTAGCAACACATATTCATGCATTTGATTCAATTCCATTATCTTCTCTTATCTTTTGTGGATGTGGTATCGTTGATCATTAGGACAAGGCAACAGAGTAGACTAGAGATCATTTTCTTAGGTGTACAGATCAATGTTTGTTCGGTTGAAGCAACTCACCGAGATGAATCTTAGTAGAGAGAAGGAGGGACTTCATACGGCGTTCACAAACAATTCACGCGGCCTACAATAGCACCAACAGTTGATTAGCATACTTCGTCTCTTTCTCTCAAGATTCGGAATGAATACGAAATGCGATGAAAGCGAATAATGAAAACCAATCATCGAAAACCAACACGAAAATGCATTCATCAAAACCAAGCAGCGAGAGAAAATATTCAGCAAAAACTCTTGGATTCATTTCAATAGAAGCCAATCCATCAATTGGAAAGGTTCATTGCATTTCATCCGTGATCAATTGATACCGGCAAAGGTTTCACCAAATACTCAGTTCATGACTGAGTCAACAAGCCGTAGGTATTACATAGTGGACCGCAAGGAGCGGGGCACTACAGCGACACTCTATCGGTGTGCCTGTCGGGGTCCCGGAGTACAAGACCGTGGGCGAGGCTCTGAATCACGCTCTCCGTCTTGAGAACCTGTATCCTTCCGGTGCAGACGACGTTGTACGCCACTCCAATCACAAACGTCCTAGCTATATGGGAGGCGACAACTACGAGTCAAAGCGTCCAAACAACGGCGGCTATAAGAGTCAGAATCTGTTACCTCGTTGCACCAAATATAATCGCCTCGGGCACGAAGCCAGCAACTACTTCCCCTTCAGAGGGAAATGCCATTCTTGTGGACAAAAGCGCCACCTCACTCGAGATTGCACGAACCCCAGACTGACTCGCAACGTCCCTCCACAACAAAATCGTCAAGAGAATCGAGGACAGGTGCCCCGACCTACTCAGCCCACTCAACTCAACAACCAAGACCGACGTCCTAATGCACAAGGGCGCATCTTCGCCCTGACTCAAGACGAGGCGTTTGCTTTCGACACTGTTGTGATAGGTATATTAAATTTCAATAATGTACCTACTCGTATGTTATTTGATTCTGGCGCCTCGTATACTTTCATATCGGCGGACTTCACCGCCGAGCACAAATTCCCTGTAATGTTGTTAGACCTTGACCTTAGCGTAAGTATGCCTTCGGGCGTGCCACTACTCACAAACTTAGCCTGCGGGGGAGGAACCATATGTATTGGGGGTCAAAAGATCGGTCTTGATGCGATAGTTCTAGATATGAAGGACTTCGACATCATACTGGGCATGGATTGGCTCGGTCCGTGCAACGTAACCATAGACTGTGCTGAAAAGAAGGTCACATTTCGCATACCTGGAGTGCCTGAATTCTGCTACTCATGTGGTGAGGCATCGTCGGCCTGTATGGTGATCTCCGTAATATCTGCTCGATGGATACTGCATTCCGGGTGCGAAGGCTATCTAGCTTCCGTTCGAGATATGTGACAGGATGGTACAAACGTGGAAGAGATCGACGTTGTGGCAGAATTCTCAGACGTATTTCTGGACGAGCTACCTGGCATGCCGCCCGATCGAGAAATAGAGTTCACCATCGATACATTCTCCGACACCCGGCCGATCTCGAAAGCTTCGTACAGAATGGCCCCTGCAGAACTGAAGGAACTAAAGACACAACTACAAGAATTACTCGACAGAGGGTTTATCCATCCGAGTGTCTCGCCGTGGGGTGCGCCCGTGCTATTCGTGAAGAAAAAGGATGGATCGATGCGACTCTGCATCGACTACGGGAATTAAATAAAGCCACCGTCCGAAACAAATATTCCCTGCCCCGCATCAACGACTTGTTCGACCAGCTCCAAGGTGCAACGATGTTTTCGAAGATTGATCTGCGATCGGGTTATCACCAACTCAAGGTCAAGCCAGATGACATGTCAAAATCCGCCTTCCGCACTCGTTACGGCCACTACGAGTTCTTGGTAATGTCGTTCGGTCTGACAAATGCCCCTGCCGTCTTCATGGATCTAATGAATCGGGTGTTCCGTCCGTTCATTGACAAGTTCGTAGTAGTCTTCATCGACGACATTCTCGTCTACTCAAAGGATCGAGCGCAACATGCAAAGCATCTACGGACGGTACTCCAAACCCTTCGAGAGAATCAGTTGTATGCGAAGATGAGCAAGTACGAATTCTGTCTAAACAGCGTCTCATTTTTTGGGCACATCATCTTTGCCGCGGGCATTGCAGTCGATCCAAAAAAAGTCGAGGCAGTTGTTTATTGGAAACGGCCCGCATCAGTTAGCAAAATTCGAAGCTTCCTAGGCTTAGCGGGATACTACTGATGCTTCATGAAGGACTTCGCGAAGATTGCATCATCGTTGACTCGTCTTACCCAGAAAGGAGTCGCATTCAAGTGGTCAGACGACTGTGAAGCTTCCTTCCAGGAGCTCAAACAACGGCTCGTTTCGGCCCCGATACTTGCACTTCCTGAAGGGACAGAGGGATTTTAAATCTTCAGCGATGCTTCTGGCCAGGGCTTGGGGTGTGTGCTTATGCAGCGAGATAAGGTGATATCTTTTGCTTTTCGGCAGTTGAAGTCGCACGAGAAGAACTACCCCACGTACGACCTAGAATTAGCGGCGATTGTGTTTGCGTTAAAGCTGTGGCATCACTATCTCTATGGCGTGGCGTGCAGGATTTATACGGACCACAAAAGCCTCAAGTATCTCTTTACCCAGAAAGAATTGAATTTGCGGCAGATGCGATGGCTCGAGCTGATCAAAGACTATGACTTATCAATCGACTACACGCCGGGCAAGGGAAATGTAGTAGCAGATGCGCTGAGCCAAAAATACTTAGCTTCGTTATGCATCAACGATCGACTGCTGCGCGACTTGGAAGGAATGGGCATCGAACTCCGAGTTTATTTCAGAGACGTGAAACTGGCGCAACTGCGGGTGGAACCAAGCCTACTGGAGAGGATCAAGTCTGCATAGAAGGACGACCATACCTGGAGAAGATACGGAAGCTGATATCGACAGGGAAAGCGTCCGACTTTGCAGAGGACGAGTCGGGAGTGTTGCGCGTGAAGGGACGGCTATGCGTACCGGACGACGCAGAACTTAGAAAGGAGATAATGACGAAGGCGCACTATACAAAATATTTCTTGCATCCTGGCAGCACCAAGATGTATAAGGACCTCAGCGTTGTCTTTTGGTGGCACGGCATGAAGAGGGACGTAGCGCTCTTTGTGTCAAAATGTATGGTCTGTCAGCAAATCAAAGCCGAGCACCAGCGACCGGGCGGGGAGATGCAGAACCTTGCCATTCCAGAGTGAAAATGGGATCACGTCACTATAGACTTTGTTGTTGGCTTGCCGAGGACGCCACGGGGAAACGATGCCATCTGGGTCATCGTCGATCGACTAACCAAGTCATCGCACTTTATCGCCATCAAAGTTACTTAGAGCGTCGACCGCCTTGCTCAGATATACCTTGATGAAATAGTTCGGCTGCACGGGGTCCCAGTATCAATCATCTCTGATCGGGATGGACGGTTCGTAGCGCACTTCTGGAGTAGTCTACATTCAGCATTGGGGACCAAGTTAAAGTTCAGCTCAGCTTATCATCCTCAGACTGACGGCCAAACAGAGCGGATGAACCAAATTCTCGAAGACATGTTACGACTCTGTGCGATTGACTTGAAGTCAAGTTGGGACGTCCATCTACTGCTGGCCGAGTTTGCATACAATAACAGCTATCAGTCCAGCATCCAAATGGTGTCGTATGAAGCTTTGTACGGCCGGAAGTGCAGATCACCTATTTGCTGGGATGAAGTCGTGGAACGGCAGATACTTGGTCCGGAGCTGGTGGAGCAGACCGTGCAGAAGGTCAAGTTAATACGAGAGAGATTGAAGATAGCACAAAGCCGGCAGAAGAGCTATGCCGACACACATCGATGCCCCCTCGAGTTCTCGGAAGGCGACCATGTATTCTTGAAAGTCATGTACATGCGGAGAGTTTCCAGGTTCGGTACGAAGAGGAAATTGAGCCCAAGATTTGTTGGTCCGTTCGAAATACTGAAATGAGTCGCCCCGGTAGCTTACCAAATCGCCTTGCCACTCGCGTTGTCAAAGGTATATGACGTCTTCCACGTATCACAATTGCGGAAGTACGTGCATGATCTGAGCCATGTGGTGGATTTGGGTAAGCTGGACCTGAAGGCGGACTTGTCATATGTCGAAGAGCCGGTGCAAATCTTGGAGCGCAAGATAAACTTCTCCGCAACCGTGCTATTCCTCTCATCCGTGTCCTCTGGAGAAACCATTCGATCGAGGAGTCGACGTGGGAGCTTGAGTCAGAAATGAAGGAGAAGTTCCCTTCATTGTTCTCGTAGAGGTGGGTTCTATTCTTAAGTTTCGAGGACGAAACTTTTTCTTAGTTGGTTATGGTGTAGTGCCCCGTCCCTACATCGTGCCCCGTACTCTGTCTACGGGGTACGCGAGAAAGGAACACCGTCGCTATCGATTCGATCGAGACCGATAGGTCGGGATCGACCGAGTCGATCGAACGGGAACGGTTGAATTAAGATCCATTCCTCGTTATGGAATGTCTTCTTCGGAACCAATTCCCATATTCAGCGGGTTGCGCCTCGTGGATTGACTCTGCGGCCGAGTCGGGAGAGACCTTCCTTTGCTCTGCTTTTCACGCCGCTTACGTTGGTTTTGGCTTTATTTTCTGAATACATTTTCGTGAATGTTTTTGATGGTTTTCATGGCTTGCATTTCGAACTCGTATTTCCTATCGAACTTCTTGAATAATGAAGTGTTCTAATCGGTTGTTTGTGCAATTTCAGGTAATCGTGTAGGCGACATCTAGCGCGACCAACAAGTTCTTTCGCCGAAGTAAACTCAAGGTGAGTGGCTGACCCTTCTCTTCTCGACCCCCCTTCTTAGGCAAAATCGATAGTGTTGTTACGAATGAAAAGATAAATATAAGGACACGAACACGAATGAATGAGCAAGTTTTCAAAGAAAATTTAGGCTGTCTTAACAACTAAAAATATGTTTTTGCACGGTCATGGACAACTTGTCGACAAGGTAGAGTTTCCACGCACGGCAACCCGGGACCACGGGACCGTTGCGGCCAAGAAGGAAACATCTCATAAGCTGTGATGGGCACAATGTTAGGCGAGGACTTGCAACGGGGCTCGCTACACGCGCTGAAAGGGTCTCGTCTAATAAAAGCTAAAGGAGTCCACGATGGCTCTGGGAGCCAGTGACCAACACACGAAATATTGCACTTGGTATGGAAATGATAACAATTGACAGGGAAGAACATGGTAAGTTTCATAAGGTACGGTGCGGGCCACCGTGGGTAAGTTTCAACGTAAATTTCATTATGCTTGTCATATGCTTGTTTGAAATCCATTAGGATGGTTAGAAACATTCATACATTAAGTCATATAAACTCTTCAACCAAATGAGAGCTTGGAACTTAAATAGCCATGCACCAGTACAAAGTGTAATGTACTGATCCTCGCTCTCCATGCAGGTACCCCAAACTACAAAGGGCGTGTCGTTTAAAATCTCAAGGCGGCGTAGACACTTTTGAAGCCTCGTCCGCGTATGAAGGCTTGTTTCTGGATTCCTTTTGAAGAAGACCCCGCACTCAGGCCAAAAGAAGATGACGACTCGACTCGCCTCGATAGCAGGTGGAAAGTGTTATGTTTTGGTTGTAAAAAGGGATGTAATGTATGGAACAACTATCTCATCGGCGTTCATTTTGTAAGTCGAGTCATGTTGTAGCCCGCGCGACAATAAATGTAATGAAGTCAATGTAAATAAAGTTGTATTATCAATAAAAAAGTCTACTTCTATTTCAATGTGTCAATCAATTTCTCTGCGTACTCTAACTTGATGTTGTGTTTCGGACGACCTTATGACTACGCCATGTACGATCGCAACTTAGGTTTGCACGGCATCACGCCTGGGGGATGACTATCGATTCTACGGAATCGGGACGTGACAAAAAATAATTCCTAAAGTCAAAGTTCTCATAAAGGATGAACCGGCTTCAGAAGGCAGTGGCATCGGGAGCTCTAATCACCCAGCTCTTGTGGATGACCTTAATCAGTTAGTGCCTTGCTATGTACGATGGTTGAGGGAGTGGTACCTTCCCCAGCATGGCCATTCTCGGGCAAATGAATAAGACATCTTTCTTGTCTTCAATGTTTCATGTTTTGATATAGTGGCTTGCTTTCCTTTCTTTACAAATGTAGTCCATTACTCTTTTTTATGGAGAAAGAAATAAAGAACCCTTTTGTTTGCTTATTTGTTGTGATGTTATTTTTTTTGAAACAACATTTGTCAATAATGGATCATTTAATACGGACAATGAATGTTTAGAGGTGATGTGACAAGTCATTGATATAAATAGTAAAATTCAGAGGTAATGTGGGCATGAATTCGTACATCTATTGATTATCCATGAGCCAACTGGGACTCAAGAACATGATATCTTTTAAAACAACTGGGTTTCAAAAGATGATGTTTGTTATGATATGGTAGATGATATTGTCACTCTGGATAGACTCCACTGGGGATTCAAAGATTTGAAGTATGTACAATATTTGTTAGAAAATACAGTATATACTTTCAAACATGTACTTTTTCAGGAATTTGTCGTTAATAGGCATCATAGTGATTCGGCCATCCATACCAGACAGTTGATAAGCTCCATTTGAGAAAACTTTGCTTATAACGTAGGGACCTTTTCACTTTGGTTCGAACTTGCTCTTGTTCATGTGTGTCATAGTCATAAGATATCTAACAGTAAGGACTAGCTCGCCTTTTTGAAATGCTCGTACTTTGACTTTACGGTTGAAGGCTTTTGAGATACGGGCTTAATATAGCTCGATGTGTTATTGAGCTAGTAGCCACTTTTCGTCAAGTGCTTCAAGCTCCTGAAGTCGAAGACGATCATTGTTTTCTGTTGTGAGTTCATTGGTAATGGCTATTCTCAGTGATGGAATCTGAATCTCCAACGGAAGGACATCTTTACATCCATACACCAAAAAAAAGGTGTACAGACGGTCAGAGTGTGTATGGTAGTACGATAAGCCCATAGACATTCTCTAAGCTTTTTGCTCCAATTTCGTTTATTGGTAGAAATAAACTTTTTTGAGAAGCTTGATGATTGTTTTATTGAATGCTTTTGCCAAACCGTTAGCTACATGAATGTAGGCTGTAGAAGCAACCTTGTTGATTCGGTTGTCATCACAGAATCGAGTGAACTTCTGGCTGACGAACTGAGGTCTATTGTCATGAATGATTCACCGAGGAACGTCAAATCTATAGATCACATGATGTTTGATAAAATTGATGACACTGCTTATTTCGACTTCAGCTACGGGAATAGCTTCAACCCATTTGAAGAAGTAATCGGTTATAGCTAGGATAAACTGATGTCCTCGAGATGAAGGTGGGTTAATAGGACCGATGACATCCATGCCCCAAGCTTCAAAGGGCTATGATGCTGTAGTAGGATGCAGGAACTCTGATGGTTGATGAATAAAATCTGTATGGTTTTGACATGTTCGATATTTCCTTGAATATTCGATAGCATCTGACACCATGGTTGGCCAATAGTATCCCATACGTCAAATTTGATCTTGTAGCTTAGGCCCGAGCTGATGTGCACCACAGACACCAGCGTGAGTTTCATGCAGTATCTGCTTTGCTTCATCTCCAGTAAGACAGCGTAAAAGCATACCGTCATATGATCGTCGATAGAGTGTTTTAGAAGTATGATTGCAGTAGAAATGGAGCGATCGTCGACGAATCGTCGTTGCTTCTTTGGGATCTTCCAGTAAGATATCATGTACCACGAAGTCAATGAAAGAAGCTCTCCAGTCTTCACTTGTAGTGCAAACTTCGACCAAATTGCTAGATTCCAGATGCAAATTATTCTCAATGCAAAATAATTCCCTATTAGTGATGACGATCATCTGTTGTCATTTTACTGGGATTGCTAATATTGCTGCTAGATCAGCAAGCGCATCAGCTTCTGTATTGCATGCTCGATGCACATGTTCAATGAATAAGCCTTTGAATGATGTAGCCAGTTTGATTGCTGCTTTATGGTATGGAACGAGACACTATTGCTCAAACCAAGAATTGACCATTACCGTTGATTCGCTTCCAAGAACTAGCAAGTTCTAAAGAACTCCTGAAAAGCTCTTTGTGTCACTTTCCTTCTTCAGACAAGCAATGACGTGCTGATAGACTCTCGGACTAGTATTGATACAAAAGCACTTGCTGCTAGAGAATTATTTCTCTTTTATATGTCTCTGAAATTATGATTTCTCTTGTTAGCACTGTAAGTGCTGGAGCTACCTTTTATATAGGGGACCAATCCCCTAATCAATGGTTACAGGCCCAACCACTAACGACATGGTCGGAAGACCATGTAGTAACTCCTTAATCAATAGAACAATTATTAGTAGTAACTTTCTGTTAATATGATACAAACAAAACTAAATAGCTTCTGACTGTAACAAAATCGCCACACTGAGACAGAACAATAGTTCAGAGGCGCTGTTAGTGCAGTCCCGTGAATCTGCGCTACTACAACAATACAACAGCACTATTTATGCAGTCCCGTCGGATCGCGTCAGTGCAGCTCCCTTGCTCTGTAGCTCTGTAGCTCTGTAGCACCTTTGTTGCCTAGTTCCGAACGAAGTGCAAAGTGCTTCATCAAAATGCCACTTCGTGTCCTTCGTCCACATCTATGTCCGAGGGTCTAGCTCCAAAGAGAGTTCTTAAAAAATTGGTGACAAAACAAGTAATTATTGTTGGATTTGAACATTGCACACAAGTAAAACACTCAAACATAATAACCACTTGAGCTAACACATTTCATGTATCTCACGTATACAAGTCAATAAATAATTGCTCAAATATTAAAATACACACACTTGGAGTTTACATCAAATGGAATGGTGGGACTCCTCACTGATGATCAAATCAAATAAACCCCAACACCTTCTTCCTTTTCATACCGCGGAATATTCCATTAACAAGTGTGTTGTCAAAGCCCGATTTCCGTCTTCTCTGTTTATAGGGAGATAGTTGTATGTTCTATATTGGCATTATAGACTCCTGCTGCTGCCATATATCTACTGTGCGCCAAGTTATGGTATCGATAACTCAACCTATAGCTGACATTCCAAAAGGCAAAGGTTCATCTCTTACAAAGTAGTACCGAGTTATAATGCTTCATTAGGTGGTCCATTCAACCATATACTATAGTCCTCTTTGCTCCTTAGAGCATCGATAGTATGGTTCATCCCAATTTCTAGATTCTAGATTCAGAATATATGAGTCCATTTTGTAGAATAGTAAGATTCAATTGAGGCCCCATGATGGTCCCATCCTAGCCGTTGAAAACCTGGGCCTCATAATTTCTATATTTAGAATTTAAGAATTCATTTTGTAGAATAGTAAGGCTCAATTTGGAGCCCCAAATTCTAAATTCTAGATTTTATATTATTTTTTGAAAAAGAAAAAATTAGGATGACACATGAATCTATATTTATTCATCTCATTTGAACCTCAAGATTTATTTGTTTACTGTTCTTGTACAAATTATATCCATTCTACATTTATTTATTGTTGCTCTTACAGAAATATCAAACCTAAAATCTCCAGAAACTCTTATTTGGATATCTTTCCTTCCCCAAATTTTCCAACTCCTCACATAATGTGTTCTAGTATACTCTTCTTCTTTTTTTCTTCTTTCCCCCTGCAGATTCAGGTTATGCCACGTTCATCAGGCCTCTGATGTTCTAGTATACTCGCATCTTACATCAGAAAGGTATGACATACTACTTGGGAACTCTTGAACGAAATAGGTCTGGAACACTACAAAAATTCATCGATTTAGCGACGGCTATATCCGTCAAAAATTCGACAGTAAATATAATTACCGACGGATGGTCGACGGATATTGGTTAAAAACGGTCGTCGGAAAAAGCCTCATCGCTAACTACAATCCGTCGACAAGTTGTCGCAAAGCGACGAATTAGCGACGGACTGCCGTCAACCATACTCATGCAGTTTGCGACGACTCACCGACGAATTACCGTCAAATTACGTATCAAAAGAAGTAATGACGTATCACTTACCGACGGATATATCCGTCGCTATTTGGTCGGTAAATGCATATCAGAGAGTTTCTGATACGCAAATTCTGTCGCCAATCAGTCGCGAATGGTCGCTAAGTTTTGACGGATTCGCGACGGAATACCGACGGAATATCCGTCGATCCGGTTCTGTGAATTATTCATATTTTTAGAACATTGGCGACGGATAATCCGTCGTTACTCCGTCGTGAGTCGTCGCTAGACCGTCGCCAATCGGTCGGCCTTGTAGTGACGGATTATCCGTCGCCAATGTTTTACCGACTACTAGCGACGGCATACCGACGTATATCCGTCGACCCTATCCTGTGAATCTTTCATAATTCTATAACCTTGGCGACGGATAATCCGTCGGCTTTTAGTCACGCACCCGTCGCTAACTGGGAATCTCCCAGTTAGCAACGGATAGTCCGTCGAAAATTGGTCGCCAGTCCGTCGATAACTGGGAAATTTTTGAAAAAAAACAGCATAAAACTGGGCATTCCCAATATACACAATTCTAATATACAAAATACACAAATAATTTCAAGCAATTCCAATATACACAATTCCAATATACAAAACACACAAACAATTCTAACACACAAATAAACACACAAAACACACAAATAATCCCAAGCAATCAAATTATTCACACAAAATACACAAATATTCAATATTTAAACACAAATATTCAATATTCAATATTTACAAACAAAATAATCCTAAAAATACAAACATCAACGACGAGGGGAGCAATCGTCCGCTGGTGGTGGTACTCCCTGCTGCGCCCGTCTCATATACTCGTCCACCAAGTACGGTGGCAATCCCTCCAAGACATGGCCTGGAAGTTGGCACAGCTGCTCTGGCGTCATCATGTCAAGGAGGGCCGTCAAAGTAGGAGGCGGTACGATAGGGGCAGTAGGTTCAAAAGAAAGATGCCCGACGGAAGAAGGACCGGCAGCACTAGAAGGACCGGCAGCACCAGTAGAAGGATGCAGGTACGTGGACAACTGCGTTCGAATCTCCGACACTGCCTCGTTCAGATACGCAAGCTGGGACCTCACATCATCGTCTGTCGGGGCCGCGGAAGGAGGCGTGGGAGGTGGAAATCTCGGAGTCGTCGAGTGCAAATTAGCCAGGGAGCCGACTCCGTACACGCGCCATTTCCTATAGCCGCAGACGGTATCTACGAATAAGTCGTCGTAGCGAGTGGCCGTAGAAGAGGGCGTCCTGACGGGCGTCGTTTTGCCGACATCTTCGGGAGCAGATGGCTGAATCCGACTAAGGGCCTCATGATACGCAGCCTATCAAATGAATGTGTTTATTATACTATAAGTTTACCTAAGTTATAATCTGAATCCTATATTACCCTAAGTTATAGTCTAAATCCTAAGTTTACCTAAGTTATTGTCTGAATCCTAAGTTTACCTAAGTTATTGTCTGAATAGTTATAATTCTAACATAAATCTCATAAACGTAAGTAATTACATCCATCGCCTTGGCCCTTTCGTCGATGAAGCTCCCGTCCTTCCGCCTCTTGTGGACATGCTGGAATACAACGTGCATGGTGACCGAGTCAACAGGTTTTTCCTCCTTCAATGTCTGTTGGGTCTGCATACGAAATATTTGTAGAATTTAATTAATTAAGTATATTAATAGTACCGAATTGGACAGTGAATGAATTTACGGTATCTCACCAGATCTGCAATCATCGTTGCGTGGGGCTTTGGTCCCCCCGTATGTAGCCCCACGGCCCGTCGGTTCGCTTTCGCTTTTTTTGATTTTTTTCTTGAAGGCAGGAGCATCCATCTTCTCCAAGAGTTGCTCATAGTAGTCCTGTCGGATCAACTCCTTCTTCGAATGCGCTGTTCGATGGTCATAAACCGTATCCCGGATCTTCTTTCCGGCGGCGCTTCTATAGGTCCTGCGGATCGCCTCCTCGCGATGGGGGGCCACCAGAAGGTCCCCTGACATACAAATTCAATTATCACGATATTAAAAAATAGTTGATTAAAGAGTAATTAATAATTAATCACAATATATATATATATATATATATATATATATATATATATATATATATACCCTCATCTTGTCGAGCCAGCGGTACTGCAAGTCTAGGGGCACCTCAAAAAAATTGAGGTAGGGGCCATGGCAGTTAGCCCGGATAATCTGCCCTAGAAGCCTGGTAGCATCCCATGGAAAAAACCTATAAAGAAGCAACGAATGGATTATTAACTTGAATAAATGAAACAAATTTATTAAATTAACTTAAATTTACTTACGCTTCATTCGCAGGCCATAGCTCTCTTCGGAACTCGCCCATCAGCCTCTCAGGTGGCGTCGGAGGATCCGCGACTCCGCGCATGTACTCGCCAGTCACCGGATATAACTGAATGTAGGGGTACTCCGGGGCCCACTGTCGCTCAGCCGCTGGTGGATCCACTGGTATGTGTGTGTGCCGTATATATATATATATATATATATATATATATATATATATATATATATATATATATATATATATATATATATATTCGTTGCACACACACACTGGTATGTGTGTGTGTGTGTGTGTGTGTGTGTGTGTGTGTGCAACGAATATATATATATATATATATATATATATATATATATATATATATATATATATATATGTGTGTGTGTGTGTGTGTGTGTGTGTGTGTGTGTGTGTGTGTGTGTGTGTGTGTGTGCAACGAATATATATATATATATATATATATATATATATATATATATATATATATATATATATATATATATATGTGTGTGTGTGTGTGTGTGTGTGTGTGTGTGTGTGTGTGTGTGCCGAATATATATATATATATATATATATATATATATATATATATATATATATATATATATATATATATATATATATATATGTGTGCGTGTGTGTGTGTGTGTGTGTGTGTGTGTGTGTGTGTGGTGTGTGTATTTGTGTGTGTATGTGTGTGTGTTCCGACCCCCCGCGGCCAGACCCTGCCCCCCCCCCCCCCCCCCCCGCAGCCCACCCCCAACCCCCCACCACCCCTCCCACCTCCACCCCCACGGCCAGCCACCCCCCGCCCCCCCCGGGGCCAGCCTCCCCACGGCCAGCCCCGCCACAACCACGCCCCCCCTCCGGCCAGTCCCCCTACCCCCCGCAGCCCACCCCCAACCCCCCGGGGCCAGCCTCCCCGCGGCCAGCCCCCCCCCCCCCCGCTGCCCGCCCCCCTCCTACCACCCCCACCCCACCACCACCAGCACCCCCCGCGGCCAGCCCCCCCTCCCCCCCGCTGTCACGCCCCGATCCCGGAGGATCGAAAACTAGCCACTGGGCGTGATGCCGTACAAGTCTAGATTACACTTGTACAAGGCAAAACCATTACAGTTCCTGGTAATTCTCAGAAAACATCGACAACGCAGCAGAACCAAGCAGATAAATTGAAGTCACACAATTTATGAAGAAATGTATCTCTTTATTGATAATCAAAATAGATTACAAGACTTACAGCGGAATACAGAGTTTACAACTGATTACAAGGCTCTTAAACAGCCAACTGAATGTATACAATTGCCCTTTAGGCTACAATGAATATACCGACTTCTTTACAATGACTTGCCAATTTGGCTACAATCTCACTGGTACATCTGAGTTCCACTATTCCATACATTATGTTCCGTATAGCAGAAGACATCATCTTGAAAGAAGAGCTTCTGCACACCCATCCGATTCATCGATGCCAAGCACTGATTCATAGGATTTCCCCCAAGCAAACACCTGTAATATTGCCCACAACGTGGGTCAGTTCATCATCAATGTACTGGCGAGCGGTGCTGGCCCAACTCACCTAAGAAACAACACTAAGTAATCATATTATAGCACATTAATAACAGTGGTCTTTCTCGTTGCCTTAGGGTCAATTTCATGTTATAGCCGACAAGAAGTAAAGCATGCAAATCTCATAGCCAACATAATTTAAAGCATACAGTTATCACCCTTTGGTGATTCTTACCCACGGTCGTGTAGCCATCCCTGTACATTTATAATACTTACTCTGCCTGCACAAGACATTGTTAGGAACAATATCATAATTCAATATGAATATCACCGTTCAGGTGATTCTTACCAACAGCCGACATCCTTCCCTGTATTTGAGTAATAACTTACTCTGCCTGCATAAAACATCATTAGCACTGGACCTATCTATATGAAGGTCACTGGCGACACGCCATCTTGGATCATCTTCTGGTGAACGGCTAACTCCAAATGGGGTGCGAATCCATGGGAGGTTTTCGAAACACCGTGCTACTACTTCAGTACCATGGGATTTCAGCGTCCTTTCAGTGGGCGGTAGCAAGCCCCTACTGCAAGTCCTGTAATCCCGATGTCAGTACATCGACACCATCCTTGTTCCTCCTAGGACGAATCGGGTTCCATGGCCCAGGAATACCGTTCGAGGAACGAAACCTTGTCGACAAGTTGTCCATGACCATGCAACTATATGCAACTTATCTAAGAAGAAAACATATAATGCATGATAAGGAAAACTAAGCAAAACCATCATTCTCATCCATCTTGCCATCTAGCCATCTTGCCTTGAGCTAATGCTCACATTATCATCTGCCCATCCAGGGTCTTAGTGAAACCAACATTCTACATCGGCACAGGATAATAGAATGTTGTTTTCCAATCTCTTTGCCACAATTTTGATATCATACCTCTTTCCAACCGACTCAATGTACTTACCGCCCAGTTCTTGGGACTTAGCATCTGTTTAGCATACATTCATTCGGACATAATTCAAGCATACTCACTGCCCAGTTCTTGGGTCTTAATATCTGTATTACCAATTATTCATCAAGCCAAAGCTCGATATACTCACTGCCCAAGTATTTGGGACTTTGCCTTCACCTGTCATGTAATTCATCGCAACAGCGTACAAGCATACAATTCATTTAGCCACAACAGTTTACGTTCATGTGATTATTATCTTTCATTATCTTTCCAAATTTCATGCAAGGTGTTATTGAACAAACTCAACTAGAAACATAGCATACTCATCCTTATTTTAAGCGTGAAGCTAAAGGATCTTTGAAGGGTTCAACACTACTCACGTTCATAAGACGATGCCCACCACGATCGCATAGCCTTCCAAGCGATCCTTCACAAAATCCCAAGTCCAACAAAGCTTCATCGAACCAACCATCCAACATAAGGCATCTTGCGGGTCGGGGCACTACAATATATACCACCCAGAAAAAGTTTCGTCCTCGAAACTTAAAACAAAACTCATCCCCAAAGCTTCAACCGTCTTTTCATGAAACTTCTCAACAATCAACTTGCACCATCTAATATTTCTCCGCAATCTCTCGATTGATTTCAAGTAATGTACCGTCTCGTTACAGCATCCCAATTGATTCAACATAGTTTACTATCTTTGATCTTTCCTCCGACACTCGTGCAAATCCTTAGCACATGATAATCCTCTCCGTGGCTTCGTTTGAATTTAGCATACCACTTAGTTGGAATCATATACATATTTTAGGCGTCCCAGAAATACATGCACTTCAGCCAAGTTCAGTGATAGAGAAAACGAACGAGCTACGGTGTAACTTCTCTTCCGAACATCAGTAATTCTTTTTGAGCATCTCATATAATCCCACTTGTTTATTCAATTCCCAACCAATTAATAAGACAATAGATGTTGCCAATTCCAACTCGATAAATTTTCCTCAACCGATCCAACATTTCCAAAATATTCAGACATTAGATGCATCAAGTATTCCTTTCAGGTTCATTGTCATCCATGCTACCAAAGTTGATAAATCTTATTGCCATATTTTATTTCGATACCCCGATTCTCATCGGTCAAATCTTGTACTCATTATCGTTCGCATCCATGCACTTTGTTTGCAACTTGTAAATTTCTCGATCATGATTCATCCCATCAAATTGTACCATCATCCCACTCGAGTAACATTTCTTGCTGTACTCAAATATTCCTTCGTATAGATCAAGCCAACAATATTATCTTCTCGCATAGGCAACTATCATATTCCAACAACATTAATTCTGAGGGTCATTCCTATTCCCATTCGCTCTAGCCGATCTCGGCTACATGCACTTTCCAATTCCGTTATTACACTTATCCTCAATCTTGATCCGGTCAATAAAATTATTCCAACTATCTCAAAGCACTACTAACAATTTTCGTACCTCAATTTTAATCAGTCAAATCCAACCAGCTTTAGAAATTCCCAACATTTTAACGAAGGCAACCAAGTTCAAAACCAACATGATCCGTCATCCCGTCCAACATTATAACATCAAATTTCCCAAATATCCATTCCATCCCGAAGCCTACCTTCCAATACATCTTACTCATTCCGACTAAACTCACGCAACATCAATAGGGACATCCTATGGTTTTCCAACAGTCAACTTAGCATACAATCAAGTCTCTACGGTCAGCTAATCTAAGCTAAACCAGACATTCAGCTAACCCATATGAGATGAGTAGCTATCAGGGACATACTTATCTCTTATCTTAGAGGCAACCAATTTTTCAACATAGGGCAACTCTATGGTCTGACCAACTTAGGGACATGGGACACCACCCCAATCCTATGACTTATTTCCAACACAGACACTGAAGAACATAGCCAACCAATCTGAAACTTAAGCAACCAACCAATATTCTAGGCAACCAACCGACACTATAGGCAACCAACCGACAATCTAGGCAACCAGCCGACAATCTAGGGTCAAGTCTTTCTACCCGTACAAATACTCGGGTCATACCCAACGAAGTCTCATTCTAGACTTACCCGCAACTGACAAAATCTATCCGACAATTCTATCCAACAATTCTATCCAACCATTCTTATGGGTCAATCCCGAAGCTATCATATAAAACTTCTCAATCGAATATCCAACTTTCAATTTCCATTTGCACAGACATAGCTGTAGAAGCATGGAAAATACTAGAGAAAAACCCATGCGGCTCAGAAAACGCATGCGGCTCAGGGAGTCATGCGGCATAAGGAGCTATGCGGCCGGAGGCATTCCATGCGGCTCAGAAGACATGTGGCGTGACAGTGCTCCCCTCCGATCCATGCTGCATTAATTGCTGTGACGGCTGACCCCTCTGAAAAGTTGACAGACCTGACACCAAAGCAGGTAATTATGACTCTGTCATGATAATGAATCTCTAGGGAAGAGAAAGAAATCTCTGATACGATCCCCCGAGAGCAACAAAATGCCACGTGGCCCTGCCACGTGGGTGTGCTTATGCGGCTCGAAGTGAAGACTTCCCATGCGGTTCAGAGTGAAGCTGTCCCATGCGGCTCGAGTAGAATCATCCCTATGCGGCTCAAGAAGATCAGGCCCATGCGGCTCAAGCAGACACACCATTATGCGGTTCATGCGGCTCATCATATGGTTCAGAAGTCTAAAGGAGGGGGCCACTGCCCAGACAGCCCTGACACGTGTCCCAAGTCTTATGCGGCCCAAAATTCATGCGGCCCAAATCTCATACGGCCCAATCTGCATGCGGTTCCAGTCTCACCATTGGCTCTCAGGACACGTGTCCTCAGCCGATCAATCTCCCAGATTTATGGCAATCTAAGATCGGGTCGAATCCCAATGATCTGGGGCACGTGGCAGGAGAATAAATTTGATTTATTCGCAGATATTAGAGAATCATTATAAGAAAGATTTATGCCAATCAGTATTAATTGCTAATGGAGATTTGGTGTAATCTACCCTTAATGGTTCTGATTCGTCACAATCAGAAACGAACGGCCTGGATTGATCAATCCCCAGGCCGCCGCCATCTCCAAGAGCTAATCATTGGCAACCCTAGTGATCACGTCCCACTATTATAAATAGCAAGGTGTTATTCCCTTGTAATATATAGAGAGATATACAAAAAAAAAGAAACCAGAGAAGAATACGTATACACAGAGAGACTTCCCCCATAGTCAGAGAGAGAATATACACACAGAGAGAGAAGCCAGGAGAGCAATCAGAGAGAGAGCAAGAAGGCATTTCTTCGTCAACGACCAAGCAGATCTTCCCCGAGTCAAGGCTGCGTACCGATCGTCCAAGGAGTAAGGCAGAGCGGCCGTCGCTTTCCCGAGCCTCTATCGTCACCCCCCAGAATCTAAAATAAACAATCGTACTTAGACTGCTATACCTAGGTTTTCGTCCGTAGGCTTTCTTTGTATGAGCGAGTTTGTATTGTGAGTCTAAGTTCAGTCCTCCGATAATTGTTCTATACTTTTACAATCAATGGCAAACACGATGGTGACTCTGCTGGGGACTAACTTCTCTACGGCTGAGGAGTTGGTGACGCAATCGAACGCAGCCAAACTTGGCTCTACACAACAGAAGATGGTCGTACGCTTCGACCAACAGGCGTTCGAAGAGATGTTCTCTGAAGGTAGCACTGGCCCGGTCCAGAAGCGCACCCGCACCATAAAGGCTCGCAAAGAGTGGAGGCCAAAATCATTTGCTCCTCCGCAAGCCCTTGATGGGGTGCTCTCTATTGCTCAAGATGGCGAGAAAGACTCCCCTGCGGCCCCACTTCAGACCGTAGACAACTCTGCTGTCCCCAAGTTCGGCAGAAGAAAACACTATGATGCTGGACTTGCAGGGGCAAAGAGGAACTCTATGCGATCCGAGCCGCAGAAGAGTATTAGCCGCAGGGAGAAAGCCCATGCGGCTACAACCGCCGATCGCATAAAGAAAACTCATGCGGCCACATCTGTCAGCCGCATAACTTATGCGGCTAGAGTTGCTAACCGCACGGATGAGACTCATGCGGCTATTAAAGTCAATCGCTTACAGAAAACCCATGCGGCCACAGATGCCAATCGCATGCGGTCAGCCTGCACGGTCGTGACTCCTAGCCGCATAAAGACTCATCCTACAACAAAAGACAGCCGCATGCAGACAGCCTGTACGGTACCCAATGCTAGCCACATAGCGTCCGTCCCACGCTTCTCTCGATCAGTCTTCGACCGGCTTTCATGCGGTCCTGACTCTGATCATTCTCTGGATGATAATCTAGACTCTGTGGTATTCGACTTAGACTCCTCCTATTACGCACCCACAAGTGCTAAAAGGAGACAGTCTAGGGCAGCGCGGGCTCATCAAGTCCAGACAACTGCCCCAACCTCTGACTATCGGGGCGTCCCGCTGATTATCACGCGGGCCTCTGATGGGAAGTTGTATAAAACCACTCAAGTCCAGCCCCCGGCGGCAAATAGACAAAGTGGTTCCTCTGACCTGCGTGAGGTTATCCTCCACAAACGCAAGAAAAGAGAAGGAGCTTCGGGGTGTAAAGAGCCCTCACACGGACATCAATGCACCCAGATCATCGTCAACTGCTGTTGCAGCTACGCGGCGGTGACGGAAGACCGGCCATCCGTCTTCCAAAGACTACATCACCCGAGCTCAGAAGACGAGGTACCTCCTGTTGTCTCCTGCAAGTCCGTGCAGAAAGTTCTCACCAAGGGAAGAGGGAAGAAGACAAGCATCTCCAGCCCAAAGGTTTCAACTACTGCAGCTAAGAAACCGTCGTCTAAAGGGTTATCCTCCACTGGAGTATTTCAACACACCCGTTCGAAGACGAAAACTGCTGCAGTAGGAAGTTCGTCGTCTGCAACATTGGGGGTCGTCGGAACTGGGGGTAGCACTCCTCCAAACATCCACGACAATCCGACATTCCAGGAATACGGACTGGAGGAAGCAAATCCTCCGACGGATACAACAGATACCGACGTCTCCAAGGACATCCTAGACGAAGCAAGCTCCGAAGCTGGGGGTAGTGTTCCTTCCGAGTCCGAACCTGAAAAAAACATCCCCACATATCCTGATGATTTCTCGATGCACGGGTATGACTCGGAGGGTACATCCTCTACCACTCCTTCCGTCACTCTCATGTGAAGACGGTATTCATGACAGACAGCAATCAAGGCAGTTCCGGTGATCACCAGCGTATCGACACTTTGGAGGCCATATTGCACGCCTTGGTCAAGTCTATAGACGAGATCAAAGCGGCACTTCCTAATCTGCAGGGGGTGACACCTGGCCAGACAAGCACGGGTCCCGCAATCAACGTAGATTCAAATTCAGTGACACCGAACCCGGGCAACAATCCTCCCGAGATAACGGCCCCTACCGCGACAGATGAGGCCCAAAAAGTAAGAAGAGAGGTTCAGGAGCTCCGAGCAATGTTCTATGCCCGAGAAAACTCTCAAGACCTCAGGATACGGCAACCATATCCTGCTGAATGGAGGGATGTTCCCTTTCCACCAAGATATAAGCCGTTCAATATCAACCCATATGATGGCAAGACTTCAGCAAGTCGGTACATCACTTACTTTGAGGTCACTACCGACCATCTGCCCCATGATGACGCTATCCTCACGCGGTTATTCATTGGAGCATTGGAAGGAGTCGCCTTCGATTGGTACCGCAACCTGCCGGACAATTGTATCTATTCCTTCGCTGGCTTCAAACGCCTATTCTTGGAGAGGTTCTATGAGGTAAGGCAGGACGTCACGATGTCTACCCTCATGGACGTCATTCAAGGAGAGAAAGAGCTGACGAGGAATTACATTGAGCGGTTTCGTCAAACCGCAATGAAGTTACCATCTGGTAACCCGGACTCTTCCTTGATCGAAATTTGCCAAAAGAGACTACTCCCAACAATCAGTCTCTAGATGGGCGAGAGTCAATTCAAGGACTGGAAGGCTTTTATCATTAGTGCTACAAGTGCCGAAGAACGATTAAAGAAGGCTCGCCAACTGGGATTACATATCTCAGAGGGAGAGAACAAGGGCAAGCGTCCCAGCACCACCAACGACAGTGGGGGTAGCCCCTCCAACAATCGGGATAACAGAGGCAAGCAGGCTATGGTGGCCGATACAGCCCAGAAGCCTGAGTCGCAACCTGCGGACAAACAATGGCCTCAAATCACTTACTCTTTTGAAGACGGTCACGTCAAGCCTATCTTGGACATGCTCATACAAGGAGATAGGATTCAGCTTCCTCCACCAAGGCGGGAGCCTCGGCCGGCTGATCTGGAGAACCCAAAGTTCTGCCATTACCACCGCTACGTCCACCATGCTACGCACGACTGCTACCAACTGAAACGATATATCCAAAACCTCATTGATTCGAACGCTCTGGCCATCAATTTCGAGGAGGTAATCATGGCAGCCAACATGGTGTCCGTACAATTCGGCAGCTTCCCTCCAACAGAGACCCAGGATGGGGTTATACCCATCCCTCTGGCAACGATGGAGATTGCTAATCTCCCGCCTGCTTAAGCTGCTGGTCTAGTACCCCTCACCACATCACGAGGGGAAATCATATGGGTCCATCCAGACCTAGTCCACAAGGTAACTCAGTCCACTCCATCTTCTAAAAAAAAGTGGAAAAGTCAGATCCTGCCGTACCACCTCAGCAGATGAAGAGAAAGTTACGGCCGTTGTTACTCGATCTGGAGCACAATCTCAACCTGTGGCTGAAAACTCGACTGATGATCATCCGCCCATTACCACGGATGCTCCGGGACCGGCTCAGCCTTCGACGACCGACAAGCCTAGGCCGAAGGAGACTCGCTTCGACAAATCCCTCCGAAAGGAAACATCTCAGGGGCTGGAGAGGCCCTACGACTTCGACATCTTGGCGCAATTGGCCAATACACCGGCCAAATTATCCTTATATGAACTCCTGAGGCTCTCGAAGGATGTCCACACAGCCTTGAGCGATGCACTTCAAAATGCCGATACGTACCTGGCTCAGGTCAACCTCACTGGAGAAAATCAGCCCGCAGACCTCCAAGACAGTGCCTGTACGGGAGCAATGCCCAACATCGTCTTCACTCCACAAGACATGCTCATCAAGACTAATCTACACGATCGCCCATTATACTACACAGGCTACATCGGCGACATAAAGGTGGACCGGATGCACATTGACCCTGGGTCTTCCATAAGCATCATTCCAAAAGGACTACTGCATCATCTTTGCATCCTGATGCATCGCCTGACCCCTACAAACACCGCCATCAGCGGGTTCAATTTGGGCAGGAGCTACCCAATCGGAAAAATCCGTCTGAAATGTCAGATTGGCGATCTCCAATCAGAAGTCACTTGCTACGTCATAGATGCCGACACTTCATACAACATCCTTTTGGGGCACCCTTGGATACACGATTACATGATCGTGCCTTCCACGCTACACCAATGCTTCAAATATGTCGACAAGTACGGCTTCGTGAGGACAGAATTTGCTGACATCGATCCCTTCAAAGGGGTCGAATCTTACTACTCGGACTCCTGCCTATACGAAAAGTCGAAGAGGCACCTTGAAGAAGGAAATAAACAAACTGATGTTGAAGCAACCATGGGATCAGAAGAACCACTGACAATCCACCTCCAAGCTCGCAAACCAGGCAATTCCGTACCCCTTACGGCCACGCTGCGTAAGGACGCGATCAGCCTCTTGGCACAGGAAGAGCAGTTGAGAATCCGGCTGCCAAGGTCCGGCCAGGTACCGAGACCCACGACAGGGCCACTTACCATCAGATTGCCGAGAGTCGGTCAATCCCAAACAGAGAAGCTCAATCCCTCCGATAGACCTCTAACGATACGCCTGCCTAAGAAAGGTCGTCACCCCGATGCGAGGTCTGACACTTCAAGCGAACCAGCCACCCCTCGCTCCATATCAAGTGCCAGACTAGGGGTTGCTAGTCTACCGACAACCCCACGCTCCGCTCCGTCAGTTGAACCTCTGAAGATCAAGCTGACTAGGACGCCCTCTCAATCTTCATTCACACAGGGGGTAGCCGAAGAAGAACCAGAGCTAGCCAAGTATGTGGCTGCCCACACTGACGCTTCCTCCGCAGATGATGTAATCCCCCTAGAAAAGATACCTTACTTCATCAATAAAGGGTTATCTTTGAACTACACCGAGCTCGATAAGCTATGTACAATGTATGCTATGGAACACGGTATAGGCACTCACCTACACACACAGGTGACAAATGTGTACACCGTGATCCAGCTTACTCCAGTAGAAGACGCTTACCGAATAATCGAGGGAGGGGACCACCCAATCCTCTTCGGCCGGACGAACAACCCGTATCCCCTCGCCATGGAAGAAGTCGACTTCGGGTCAGATGCTGGAAGACTGCCTCTGTATCTCTATAGCCCTCAATCCAAATATCTCATGCAGAAATAGGGATATGATCTAGAGACAACGCCAGGACTGAACTACGGCACTGGACGACGATTACCTTTGAAGACGCCAGCCCCGGCGGGCAAACCACGGAACTACTATAACAAAACCCGATGCGGTTTAGGGTATGTAACGCCTACCACGACCCCTGAAAGCTCAGATAAAGAATGCGACTGGCAGTCACATTCAACCGGATCACCGACTTCCGACTCAGATACCAGCATCGGAGATGTGTTCAGACAAGTCATGTCAGTCAACATGGCATTCACCGACGCTTACGAGGAAGACGAAGATATCCCCGAAATCCTTGAGCTAGAGCCATGGGCCCAGCAATTAGACGCACAATGGGAAAAGCGGTTCGAACTGAGAGAACCTCCTACTGAAGATGAGGTCATACAAGTGGATCTCGGCAGCGAATCTTCTCCAAAACCGATCTTTATCAGTAAAAGCCTAACTGACGAAGAACGAGAGTCGCTGTTAGAACTTGTCAGAGAATACATTGATGTGTTCGCCTGGAGCTATGAAGACATGCCGGGGTTAAATCCTGACATCGCTCTCCACAAACTCAATATACGGCCAGATGTAAAGCCAGTCAAGCAGCAACAACGACGCTTCCGCCCAGGCGTCATGGACACGATCGAAGCCGAAGTCAACAAGCTAATAGCCAGCGGCTTCATTCGTGAAGAGCAACATCCTGATTGGGTCGCCAATATAGTACCCGTCCTCAAGAAGAATGGAAAGATTCGAATCTGCATCGACTTCCGCAACCTGAACGAGGCATGCCCCAAAGATGAATTTCCCCTTCCTATCACAGACATCATGATCGACAATACATGCGACTTTGAACGTATGTCATTCATGGATGGATTCTCGGGGTACAATCAAATCAAGATGTCTCCCGACGACGAAAAGCACACCTCATTCCGAACCCCGATTGGCACATACTGCTACACAGTCATGCCATTCGGTCTAAAGAATGCTGGCGCTATATATCAGCGAGCCATGAGTATTATTTTCAGAGAACATTTGCGCAAGATAGTAGAATGCTATGTCGACGACATCGCCGTCAAGAGTCGCCGTAAGGAAGATCATCTGCAAGACCTGAGGACGGTGTTCAACTTAATACGAGCCCACAATCTGAAGATGAACCCTACGAAATTGTTCTTGGGCGTATCCAGCGGGAAGTTCTTGGGCTTCATCATCACTGCACGGGGTATCCATGTAGACCCCGAGAAAACGAGGGCAATCATGGAGATGGGTCCCCCGAGAAATCTCCGTGAACTTAGAGGCCTCCAAGGGAGGCTAGCTTATATCAGGAGGTTCATTTCCAACCTCTCCAGGCGATGTCGACCGTTCACCCACCTCATGAAGAAGGGAGTCTCATTCGTATGGGACGAGGAATGCCAGCGCGCTTTCGATGACATCAAAGAATATTTATCAAATTCTCCAGTCCTGGTGGCCCCGGTCCTTGGAAAACCATTTCTGCTCTATGTACGAGCAATGGAACACTCCCTCGGTGCCCTGCTGGCACAAAACAACGATGCAGGCCACGAGCAGGCCATTTACTATCTCAGCCGAATGATGATCGGGCCCGAACACCGATACACCATTGTGGAGAAAGAATGCCTCGCCCTGGTATTCGCCATTCAAAAGACGCGGTACTATGTCACGGGGCAAACCATACATGTGATCTCACGAATCAACCCTCTCAGGGTCCTCATGACCAAACCAGGGGCACTCAGCTCCCGCCTCGCTACATGGGCGATATTGTTGTCCCCCTATCATATGATCTTCGTCCCGCAGAAGGCTGTCAAAGGTCAAGCCCTGGCAGACTTTTTGGCGGCCCATCCAGGATCGGAATTATCCAGAATATACGAAGAAATCCCAGATGAGGTCGCCGATTCAAATACAACCACCCACGATAACATATGGTGGATGTTCTTCGATGGCGCTTCAAGAATCGGACCCAAGGGAAACATCGTCATCGGAGTCGGAGTAGTATTGGTCTCTCCTACCGGGCTAGTGATCAATCGCGCCTACTCTCTCACGGAACCCTGCTCTAACAATATGGCCGAGTACAACGCTTTGGTCATTGGCCTCCAACTCGCAAGAGAACTGGGTGTAGAATACTTTGAAGCATACGGCGATTCGCAATTAATCGTCAACCAGATTCGGGGGACGTATGAAGTCCGCCATGAAGACATGATCCCCTACCACCAAATAGCGATCAACATTATCTCATCATTCGAGGGATTCTTCATCGAACACGTCCCCAGACTCCAAAATATCGAAGCTGATGCCCTAGCAGGCCTGGCTGCTTCCCTAGCAGTGCCAAACCACTCTCATCATTCGGTCGATGTAATCGGCCATGAGCTGGTATGCCCCAAGAATAACGTTCAAGCCATGGCGAGTTATTCTGCTCAGATGATCGACGAAGCGCCAGACTGGAGACAACCATTCATAGACTTCGTGGTCTACGACATCCTGCCCGAGAACCCGAAGGAGGCTACTTCTATCAGATGGCGTTCTCTCAGATTCTTCTACGATACAGAGACGAAAATGCTGTATCGCCGCTCCTACGACGGATTACTACTTCGGTGCTTGTCGAACGCAGAAGCCAAAGAAGCCGTACGAGAGGCTCATGACGGTGTTTGCGGGGCCCATCAGCCTGGCCCTAAGCTGCAAGACCGCCTTCGCCGGATGGGCTACTACTGGCCCACGATGGTAGCTGATGCAATAGATTATGCCCGAAAATACAAGGCCTGCCAAGTCCATGCAGACTTCATTCACCAACCATCCGAATTTCTACATCCAACAGTGGCATCCTGGCCATTCGAAGCATGGGGAATGGATATCATTGGTCCAATCACCCCACCTTCCTCCCGAGGACATCGCTTCATACTTGCGATCACTGATTACTTCTCAAAGTGGGCAGAAGCTGTCCCACTCGCCGAAGTCAAGACTTCGAACGTAATCAGCTTCCTGAAGCACCACGTCATCTACCGCTTTGGACTGCCCCGAAGGATCATCTATGATAATGGTCCGCAGTTCATAAGCCACGCATTCTACCGATTCTGCGATAAACACCGCATTCAGAATGTCGTTTCGACACCATACAACCCGGCAGCAAACGGGTTAGCAGAGGCATTCAACAAAACAATCATCAAACTCCTTAAGAAATTTGTCTCCTCCAATAAACGCAACTGGAACGAGAAGCTCGGCGAGTGCTTATGGGCTTATCGCACCACGGTTCGAACAGCCACCGGAAATACACCATTCTCTGGTGTACGGGAGTGAGGCAGTTCTCCCATTAGAGACTCAGATTCCCTCACTCCGAGTCGCCCTCAATTATCAATTGATAACGGATGATAACTACCGACGTCGACTACAAGAGTTAGAGGCCTTAGATGAAAAACGCCTCCTAGCTCAGCAAAGGATCGAATTATACCAAGCACGCATCTCAGGAGCCTTCAACAAAAAGGTCAAAGTCAGAACATTCCAAGTGGACGATCTTGTTTTGGCAGTCAGGAGGCCAATGGTTATGACTCACAAGACCACCGGCAAGTTCCAGCCAAAATGGGAAGGCCCATTTATCATCGAGGCCGTGTTCTCCAATGGTGCTTACCGCCTCGCCAAGCAGAACAGAGACTTGCTCATATTGCCCGTCAACGGCAAGTTCCTGAAGAAATACTATGTTTAAACAACATTTTCCAGAGTTTCGAGTTATGTGCCCGCTGGTACCACTGAACTCAACCTCCTAATTTTCCAACTTATCGAGTCACGTACCCTCTTGTACCGCTGAACTCATATCCCAAATTCCCAAGTCATGTACCTGCTGGTACCTCTGAACTTATACTTTGATTCCAACATTCACAGATTTTTGAGTTACGTACCCGCGTGTACCGCTGAACTCATGCCCTTCTTCCATAAAGATATCCCAAATTTCCAAGTCATGTACCTGCTGGTACCTCTGAACTTACACTTTGATTCCAACATTCATGGATTGTCGAGTCATGTACCCGCTAGTACCAATGAACTCACCCCATAATTTTCCAGATCTTCGAGTCATGTATCCGCTGATACCACTGAACTCACCCTCATAGTTTTTCAGATTTTCGAGTCATGTACCCGCTGGTACCGCTGAACTCACACTCACCATTCTCCAGATTCTCGAGTCATGTACCCGATGGTGCCTCTGAACTCACATCCTGGTCACTCTTTCAGGTAGAAAGTTATGTATGATCATACCGCTGAACTTTCTTCCTACAAGAGATCCTCCCTCATGATCTAATACCTGCACTCCCTGTGCACAACAAAGGTAACGGATCCACAAATTTCCAAGACGACCATGTCCTCATCACCTCTGAGTCGTCCCATTTCTGCCAAAAACAAATCACCCCTACATAGAATTTCCATGTCCTCATTACCTCTGAGTTATTCTATGTACCCCCTCGTCAAAGAAACCCTCATGCTCACCATATCCTCAGCACCTCTGAGTCAGTATGATTGGTTCCTTTCTTTTTAAACTTGTTGTCCGTATCCAAAACCAGGGTACGTTAGGGATAATGGGTCCACGCAAAATGTCCCAATAAGAGGATTATTACAAAGTAAAAGAGTGAAGCAAATATATATATTCCATTCATTCAGAAATCGGTTACATCCACACGATTGCAAGCAAGTCAAAAGAGTTCTTCATGAAGACAAGAAGAAAGGCGAAACAAAATAAAAGACTACAGACAAACATCCACGAGAAGCCCCTACATCCTAGTTACAGGAGCGCATGTACCATTCCCTCAACCATCTCACATATGAAGGATGCAAGTGAAGAGCATCCTCGTCCAGAATAGGAGAAACAGGGTTTCCAGCGCTGTCACCCTCAACAGTCTCAATATTTGGAGAGTTGCCGTTTCCCTCAGGCGCAGGTTCTTCTTTCTTCACTTCCTCCTTAACAGAGGAGGATCCCTGGCTGATGACAGGAGGCTGCGGCTCCTCTGACGCCGCAGTCTCAACATTCGGTGGAGATACTGCGAGAACCAAAGACGAAGAAAATAAAAACAGTCAGAAATATTCATGCGGCTCGTTTTAGACAAGTCTCATGCGGCTCAGACATGGGGTATATCCTCATACGGCTCAGTCATGGGACGCGTATGCGGACCATGTAGTTTGAGAAGTTCACGTCAAAGTCGTGTACATGAAGCATGCAGTGAAGTAGGCTCTGCTAGGGTTTCAAATCGACTACCTAATCCTTACCTTCGAGGGCAATATGAACGTCAAGACGAACGGAGGGCATGACAGTCGAGGGCGAAGCCGATTTCTTACTCCTCGCCACAGCCTTCTTTACAGCCTTAGAAGCCCTGGGTGCCATTGTTGTCTGATGATCAGAGGAAGAAAATACGACAAAAATCTGAGTCAAGAATAGTCTAAAAGAGAAGACCGTCCAAATGCCCTTCTATTTATAGACAGAGAACTGTGGACCGACGCCTCGTACAAATGCGATCAACTCTTCGGTTATTGAGCCAAACCAGCCATTTAAAGACTGAGCTCTTGGGATCCTGTCCCAAAAAGATCCACACGTATGGCATAATGACGTGGCAAAGAGCTTATGCGGTTCAAATGGCCATGCGGCTGATAGCAACTATGCGACTCAGATGGTCAGGAAGCAGAAATTTCTATGCGGCTGGGCCATCCATACGGCTGAGACGCCCCTATGACAGAACTTTCCATGCGGCTAAGATATCCATGCGCGGCCAGAAGAATATCCAGCCATGCTTCTTATTCAAAGTATTTCAATTTTGCAAATTAAAAACTTTGAAGGGGGTCCTGTAGAAGCATGGAAAATACTAGAGAAAGATCCATGCGGCTCAGAAAACGCATACGGCTCAGGGAGTCATACGGCATAAGGAGCTATGCGGCCGGAGGCATTCCATGCGGCTCAGAAGACATGTGGCGTGACAGTGCTCCCCTCCGATCTATGCTGCATTAATTGCTGTGACGGCTGACCCCTCTGAAAAGTTGACAGACCTGACACCAAAGCAGGTAATTATGACTCTGTCATGATGATGAATCTCTAGGGAAGAGAAAGAAATCTCTGACACGATCTTCCGAGAGCAACAAAATGCCACGTGGCCCTGCCACGTGGGTGTGCTTATGCAGCTCGAAGTGAAGACTTCCCATGCGGTTCAGAGTGAAGCTGTCCCATGCGGCTCGAGTGGAATCATCCCTATGCGGCTCAAGAAGATCAGGCCCATGCGGCTCAAGCAGACACACCATTATGCGGTTCATGCGGCTCATCATATGGTTCAGAAGTCTAAAGGAGGGGGCCACTGCCCAGACAGCCCTGACACGTGTCCCAAGTCTTATGCGGCCCAAAATTCATGCGGCCCAAATCTCATGCGGCCCAATCTGCATGTGGTTCCAGTCTCACCATTGGCTCTCAGGACACGTGTCCTCAGCCGATCAATCTTCCAGATTTATGGCAATCCAAGATCGGGTCGAATCCCAATAATCTGGGGCACGTGGCAGGAGAATAAATTTGATTTATTCGCAGATATTAGAGAATCATTATAAGGAAGATTTATGCCAATCAGCATTAATTGCTAATGGAGATTTGGTATAATCTACCCTTAATGGTTCTGATTCGTCACAATCAGAAACGAACGGCCTGGATTGATCAATCCCCAGGCCGCCGCCATCTCTAAGAGCTAATCATTGGCAACCCTAGTGATCACGTCCCACTATTATAAATAGCAAGGTGTCATTCCCTTGTAATATATAGAGAGATATACAAAAAAAAAAGAAACCAGAGAAGAATACGTATACATAGAGAGACTTCCCCCATAGTCAGAGAGAGAATATACACAGAGAGAGAGAATCCAGGAGAGCAATCAGAGAGAGAGCAAGAAGGCATTTCTTCGTCAACGACCAAGCAGATCTTCCCCGAGTCAAGGCTGCGTACCGATCGTCCAAGGAGTAAGGCAGAGCGGCCGTCGCTTTTTCGAGCCTCTATCGTCACCCCCCAGAATCTAAAATAAACAATCGTACTTAGACTGCTGTACCTAGGTTTTCGTCCCTAGGCTTTCTTTGTACGAGCGAGTTTGTATTGTGAGTCTAAGTTCAGTCCTCCGATAATTGTTCTGTACTTTTACAATCAATGGCAAACAATAACATCACTTGTTCTATCCGACTTGTATCCTCATATCGTACTCATATGTCTATTCAATCGGGTCAAATATTTTGAATCATAATCCAACATTGTTATCTCATTAGTTTATCACTTATGATCTTTTTCCTACGATCTTCTTCGCGACATATTTATTTTCCACATTCTTAGATCATCGATACGGTTTGTACTCTCTTAACCAACAAAATAAGGCAACTACATAATCATATTTCTTCCGAGGCATCATTTATAAATTTTCTAGCATCAACACGGTTATCTCTTAGCAATTCACGTTAACCATCAATATTCGTTTTGCATCATCTCCTTATGATTCCACAAGAAGATTTATTATCCATGCACCGATCAAATCTCTATAGCACCAATCATCAAGCATTCTTACTTTGATCATCCAATTGCATATGACATAACTTAATTAGCTAAGTCATAATCCCACAATTCTATATTCCACCAAACTTGTTATCCATGCGACAACATCATCTATTGACAGGGTCTATTACATATCGCTGCACCTTGATACTTATTTGTATCCCAGCCATTCGACTCTCATAAGGGACATCTACCCTTTCATGCATCAAGGGACAAGTACCCATTCTCTATGCCTCAAAATAGCCAAGGGTCATAACTTGTTAATTCGGGACACATCAAATTCTCTTAAGCCCAACTGCACATCATGCTAAGATCATCTATTCCTCAATCCCATTCCCGATCCTTTCGATCGTTGATGCAACTCTCTCTGCATCGTCTAAATTATTCGCAACATCCCGATAAGCGCCTAACATTACCATCAATTTCGTCGATATCCAGCCTGCAATTTCTTATACTCAATTCCAACATCGTTCAATATTCAGTCCATAGTTATTCTCGCAAAATCTTTCAATAGCAACATCACACCATCATTACTAAGCTTACAATCCTTTTACCCAACTGATCCAAGTCTTCGCCTGAATCTGAAATTCGTTTCCTTCCCAACCAAGGCATCATTACATATTCTCAATTCTTTTATTACCCAACTTAATGATAACCGACAAGGTCTAGCGATGGTTCACCCGAACACATCAAAATCTAGCAACGGGTCATCCGAACTTAACAAAGAACACGCCTAGCCAACATGTATCAATCGTAAGCTCAGCTACGATTTGATACCACCCAATACCTTATAGGTAAACCAAACACAAAATCATAAACACATCAAGGGTCAAGGGACATCTTATCACGACGAGGGTATATGCAATATACCACTCAGAGCTCAAGCCATTCCGACACAATATTCCCTCGCATCAAACCATCATCCAACATGGACAATCCATCCCGCAGTGGTTATGCTGACCACAAATATCGACTCAAAATTCTGTCGATTCCCATTCACTGAAATCCATGCACATTCTGTTCCAACATACCATGCCATCACCCACTGTCGATTGCTGCATAACAATCGACTCAAAGAATTCCATACATAAGACATCCAGCATACATCACAAACTTATTAACACATCGCATCATTGTTATTCTTTTTGGTATCTTTTAGAAATTCAACAAAGCACACATATCACAGCCCACATATTTAGACTTATTGTATGGAACACCCAGTGAGAGGTTAGAATGATCAACAAACTTTCAGTCAAAGGAACAACATAGAATAGTTTGGAAGCAACACAGAATAATCGCAGAAGCACTATGAATCATCATAGAGGCAACTTTGATTTCATCGCAGAAGCAACTTTGAGTATTCGCAGAAGCAACTTTGATTCACCGCGGAAGCAACTTTTGAATAATCGCGGAAGCAATCGTTGAGTCATCGCGGAAGCAGCTTAAAATCATCTTAGCAGCAACATTGATTCGAAACAAATTGAATAGGAATCCAAGGACGTAAAGCCGTACTTTGATACCATTATGTCACGCAGGATCGAAAACTAGCCACTGGGCGTGATGCCGTACAAGTCTAGATTACACTTGTACAAGGCAAAACCATTACAGTTCCTGGTAATTCTCAGAAAACATCGACAACGCAGCAGAACCAAGCAGATAAATTGAAGTCACACAATTTATGAAAAAATGTATCTCTTTATTGATAATCAAAATAGATTACAAGACTTACAGCGGAATACAGAGTTTACAACTGATTACAAGGCTCTTAAATAGCCAACTGAATGTATACAATTGCCCTTTAGGCTACAATGAATATACCGACTTCTTTACAATGACTTGCCAATTTAGCTACAATCTCACTGGTACATCTGAGTTCCACTGTTCCATACATTATGTCCCGTATAGCAGAAGACATCATCTTGAAAGAAGAGCTTCTGCACACCCATCCGATTCATCGATGCCAAGTACTGATTCACAGGATTTCCCCCAAGCAAACACCTGTAATATTGCCCACAACGTGGGTCAGTACATCATCAATGTACTGGCGAGCGGTGCTGGCCCAACTCACCTAAGAAGACAATACTAAGTAATCATGTTATAGCACATTAATAACAGTGGTCTTTCTCATTGCCTTAGGGTCAATTTCATGTTATAGCCGACAAGAAGTAAAGCATGCAAATCTCATAGCCAACATAATTTAAAGCATGCAGTTATCACCCTTTGGTGATTCTTACCCACGGTCGTGTAGCCATCCCTGTACATTTATAATACTTACTCTGCCTGCACAAGACATTGTTAGGAACAATATCATAATTCAATATGAATATCACCGTTCAGGTGATTCTTACCAACAGCCGACATCCTTTCCTGTATTTGAGTAATAACTTACTCTGCCTGCATAAAACATCATTAGCACTGGACCTATCTATATGAAGGTCACTGGCGACACGCCATCTTGGATCATCTTCTGGTGAACGGCTAACTCCAAATGGGGTGCGAATCCATGGGAGGTTTCCGAAACACCGTGCTACTACTTCAGCACCATGGGATTTCAGCGTCCTTTCAGTGGGCGGTAGCAAGCCCCCACTGCAAGTCCTGCAATCCCGATGTCAGTACATCGACACCATCCTTGTTCCCCCTAGGACGAACCGGGTTCCATGGCCCAGGAATATCGTTCGAGGAACGAAACCTTGTCGACAAGTTGTCCATGACCATGCAACTATATGCAACTTATCTAAAAAGAAAACATATAATACATGATAAGAAAAACTAAGCAAAACCATCATTCTCATCCATCTTGCCATCTAGCCATCTTGCCTTGAGCCAATGCTCACATTATCATCTGCCCATCCAGGGTCTTAGTGAAACCAACATTCTACATCGGCACAGGATAATAGAATATTGTTTTCCAATCTCTTTGCCACATCTTTGATATCATACCTCTTTCCAACCAACTCAATGTACTTACCGCCCAGTTCCTGGGACTTAGCATCTGTTTAGCATACATTCATTCGGACATAATTCAAGCATACTCACTGCCCAGTTCTTGGGTCTTAATATCTGTATTACCAATTATTCATCAAGCCAAAGCTCGATATACTCACTGCCCAAGTATTTGGGACTTTGCCTTCACCTGTCATGTAATTCATCGCAACAGCGTACAAGCATACAATTCATTTAGCCACAACAGTTTACGTTCATGTGATTATTATCTTTCATTATCTTTCCAAATTTCATGCAAGGTGTTATTGAACAAACTCAACTAGAAACATAGCATACTCATCCTTATTTTAAGCGTGAAGCTAAAGGATCTTTGAAGGGTTCAACACTACTCACGTTCATAAGACGATGCCCACCACGATCGCATAGCCTTCCAAGCGATCCTTCGTAAAATCCCAAGTCCAACAAAGCTTCATCGAACCAACCATCCAACATAAGGCATCTTGCGGGTCGGGGCACTACACCCGCGGCCCGCCCCCACGCAGCACACCCCCAAATCCCCTCCCACCACCGTCGGCTCCCCTCCGTCCCCCACCGCCGCCCAAGAGAGAGAGAGAGAGAGTTACCTCAATCGTATACGCGTCCAAGAGAGAGAGAGGAGAGAAAAAAAATTGGGGGTAATGAAATTTTTCTCCCGTCGGTTCAACTTAAGCTAGGCTTTTGACTTAGCGACGAACTAGCAACGGATAAAATCCGTCGCTACTCCGCCGTAAAATGTCGTATGGTCGACGGAATGTCCGTCGCTACTTAGTCGTTAATCTCACGCAATTTTTTTAAATTTTTCCAACCACTTATTGACTACTTAGTGACGGACTGCATGTCCGTCACTAATATCCCATCATCTGGTCGACGGATTATCCGTTGCTAAGTAGTCGTCAATTCTTCCGCCAACTAGTGACATTTTTTGTGATTTTTATAACATTTTTCCGCCAATTAGTGACTACCGAGTGACTACTTGCCGACGGATTTTTATTCCATCGCTATATTACCGATGGCTTGCCGACGTATAGGCGACGGATGTTCACCCTTAAAAAAAAATTGGTGCGCGATTAGCCGGGAAGTCGTCGCCAGGTTGTCGGTAGTCCGTCGCTACTGACGACGAATTTTTTCCGTCGCTAAAATGTCGTCGCCAATTTACTGTATTTTGGTAGTGGAATAGCAAATAGATCCCTTATCCCTTTCGCTCCACATTTGTTTTTAATGTTATTAAATTCACTTTTTATGTGCATTCTAATCAAATAATCAATCTTGGCCATACTATAACAATGTGTAAATGTTTCCTTGGATAATCTTTTACAACATTACTTATTTACATTGCTTCGAAACTAAATCTCTAGTATATAATCATTCTCGCGATCCTGTGCGGCCATACTAGTTATATTATATTAGAGACCTAGTGAGCTGAAGTATATGCCCTATTGGAAACCTAGAAATAAGTATACTATGCATTATCAGTCGATATCGATACGGTTTAACATGTTCCGATCGGATACCGACATCGAGAGACTTTTTTCCGTCAATTTGGCGAAGAAAATTGAACGAAAAGGACCAATCAATAAGGGGGTAAAAGCATGATAAGGTTGTAAAAACATGTAAAAGAAGAAAACTTACGTATCGTAGGTGGCTACTATTTTATTCCATTCTTCAATTACTAAGAAACAATACATGAAATACTTAAATTATGTCTAAAATGTGTAAAACATTTTTTTTTTTCCTAAAATTTTAATATTTCATTAATAATTATTAACTTTCTGAGACTGTCGATCCCGATACTCATAGGAAGGGTACCATTACCGATTCTGATACTGCTTATCCTGGGAATATGCACCATTGGTTCCTCTGTCTATCCCATAAAACAGTAGAACATAGAAAATGAAGAATACAAGAATATAAAGGGAACAATAGTCCTAGGAAATGGAACAAGGCAACTTGCAACCCAACAACATTTTGATCCTTACAAATATAACAGAAGAGTGGAAATTGCGGACACAACTATTACACGGATCGTTAGCGAAAGTACTAAATACAGAACTCAAAAGCAAACAGTAAAGGCCAGAACTTCAGAACATTCTTTGTTTAAGATCGCTTCGATTGTTCCTTTGATTCCCAGAAGAACTCGGAGAACCCAATCATTCATATGATATATTGCTTGCTCGCTTGCACTCTAAACAAGAACAGGAAGGATCGATTAGCAAAGTGAAAAAAATAAAGTAGTTGTTAGTAAAAAATAACGTCCGACTGCTCAAGAAGGATATGCTAGGTTCAGATAATTCAAGAATGCATACTAGAAAAATGAGTACATATGTCCCTACACTATGAGCTACACATGTTCAGGTTTAGAAATTATCAAGAATCACATCCTTCCTACAAATTCATATGCAGGGTTTCTAGTTTCTGCTCATGAACTTTCAAAGCCACATTCTTCTGAATATGGTCTACTTACCAGGGCCGGCCCGGGAGGAGGTTGGGTTGTCCTAACCGGAACTAATTTTGGTTGTCCCTTAATCTGACCTCATGTGGAGCACTTCACTATCTCTTAGGTGATCATCTGCGACTCTGACCTCTTGCTGGTCATGTTGGGTCTGAAGGGTTGTCCAATTCCGAAGTCTTGTCAGATTTACTCCTGAACCAGGTGCTACTAGCGCCGTGCTACTATGCAGCGGTTTTACTGATATTATGATAAGTTTTATGAAGAAAAAACTGTCTTGACTCTATGGAAATTGTGTTTGATTCATAGAATGGAGTTCATACTGAAATGAATCACATACCATTTTACTGCGGAAGTGCACAAGCTGCCTCCAGTGGTGAGGGGGATCTAAGTAGTCGCTACTGAAACCAACTCATAACCACCTGCACTTCTGAATCTCTTGGGCAGGAAGCAGCTACCGCCAAACCTCTGCTGGAAGAATACGATGACTGCGAACAGCACCCCTCCGAGAAGGATGATGATATCCCAAGCATACGAGTACAGGTCTTCATGTGAAGTAGCAAAAATAATCGAAGAATCCAAAGACGGCATATAATAGCGAGACCTGTAGGCGTCGTAGACGTGCGGAAATGCTCGAACGGCCGTTATCCCGACGTAATAGGGAGGGGAGAGGGCCTTCTCCGTGCAGTTCCCGATCATGTTGAGAATGATCTGCGGCAGAAGGAAGCCATCCAGCAGCAGGCCAGCATAAGCTATCAGGTCCTCCCAGACCGAGCGGCTGGGTTGAGCGTGGTAGTCCCGGAAATCCGACCGGTTTTGGTAGGATCTCGTGTGGAAGAACCAAGCAGCCAGAGCTCCCGCAAAGTACAGAGGCAGACAGAACCTGAGGGCCTTCCTCTCGGCAGCCCCTAGGCTCTTCCCGTTGTCGCCGTCCGAGGATCTAGCGTTCCAGGCCGACTGCAGAAGACGCAGCTGCAGCAGGAACGCCAGCATTGTCATGAGCCTCACGATGACCTCGTTGGCCTCCAGCCACCCGCCGCTCCACAGCAGGACGTTCTGCTTGTTCCTGTCCGTGAAGAACAGGGCCTCGAAGTTCAACACCAGAGGGATGACATGGCCCAGAGTGAGGACGACGAGCATCGCGATGGACATGGACGGGAGTACCTCCGGGTGCTTCCTGACGTGGAGGAGCTGCAGCCCGATAAAGATGCACGAAAGGGTCTTCGAGACCAGAACCATGATGATCTCTACATCCATCCTCCGAACCGACGCGGTCGCTTCTGCAGCGTACATGTTGTTCGACGACAACGCTAGAGGCTCGAAGTGGAGAGGGTCGTCCTTCTTTCTCGTGCTTTGGATCGTTCCGTTGAGATGCATTGTGCTGTAAGAAGAGACGTTGCCGTCTACTCCAGCGTTCATAGGAGCCAGTTGAAGGCTGATCAGAATTTCGCAGTCCACGGAGTAGCCGTTAGAGTTGTTCCGATCCCGACAACCTACCAAGCAAATTATTCCGGTTGCTGCGTCGTAGAGTCCTTCTGCTGCGATATCTACTACTTCCTCCGTTGCCGACGAACTACTGAACGATCTGTAACTTAGCTTGTAGCTGACATTCCAGAGGTTCGCCTCTTCGAAAGTAGCACTTTCCTGTACTAGAACTGGATTGAACGATCCGCTCGAGTAGCCATAGAAGTTCTCACCCAAGGAAAGAGGCGTCGCAGAACCCCATCCACCATAGCCCTCGCTGTTGCTCACAGAGATGTCGAACCTAAGGTCTCCGACCGAAGTCCCGTCAGGATACCTTCCGTCCTCCAAACTCCCAACTCGGCTGCCACTTCCGCAGCTCTTGTTCACGTCACGAGTTCTGGTGTACTCGTATCTGACACCGGGAAGGTAGCCATAATTGTCGTCGAAGTTCCGGAACGAGACGGGTTTAGGATCGCGAAGGGGGCCGCCAGCCGCCTTTTCGCTCCAGATCTGCCCTACGATCGTGCTCCTGCTCCCGATCGACAGGACTCCAGGAAACCACAAGCTGATCCCGATCGTGGCGGCTTCGCCGACGGAGGCGTCCACCGCGGAATCCTTCCGGACCGTTATCGGGAAGGCCAGCACGCAGAGCCTGTTCTTCTCGGGATCCCAGACCCCCTCTGCGACCAGAGACTTCTCCGGCTCCATGACGGCACGTTTCTCGTAGTTGGTATCGTTGGAGAACGCTATGTACATATGCACCTTGCCCTCCCCGGAACAGTCGACCGTATTCCACGACATGAATCTTGGAGTGAACCCGAGTAGACCGCAGTCGAGAACGGAGCAGGCGTCCTCGTCGTACTCCAACTGGAACCAGACATTTAACATGTTCTGGAGATGAATGCAAGTAGTGGTAATAGAAGAAGAAAAACCAGAGCCGTCGTCCCCAAATCCTACCACTTCTTTCGGGACGTCGCCGACGCGGCGGCTGCAGGCACGTCTGGCCTGGGGGATCTTGGTGTAGTTGTAGTCCTTCTGAGCGTACACTAGGAGCGATATGGGTTCAAAATGCGCTGGGCTAGTACTTGTGTCCAAGCTTTCAATCGAACCATTGGCGAGACTGGTAGAGATGTCCGAAGTTTGTGGATAGTTAAGCTTAAAGACGGCGGCGGGAGTCGGAGTGGTGCCTTCATTGGTGGTGACATAGCCGGAGCCGACCATGCAGATTTTTCCCGAGGGCTTGGACCAGAAGCCGGTCATCGTGAAGCTGACGGTCTTCCTGTAGTTGTAGAGAACGGTGGTTCCGTTCCGGCGGTCTCGGTGGGATCGGCGGGAAGAGTTGGTGTAGAGGGATGTATGGCTTGGGCCTTGGAGAGAGAGCGAGCCTTCGAGCTTGAAGACCCCGGGGGTTCTTGTTGAACGGATGTTCTGGGAGTAGAAGTAGAAGTAGCCCGGGATGGAGGAGGGGGTGGAAGAATTTTCGGGCGCGAGGAGCTCGTCTCCGCCGGAGAGGAAGCCATTGCTGAGGGAGATGTAGCTGTAATAGTCGACGGCGCCGCCAGCAGGTGTGGAGTGGGGGACTGTGGATTCACAGTGGTCGACGTAGGAAATTTTGGGGGGAGAAGAGGAGGTGGTTGAGCATGGGAAGAGGAGGGCTAGGAGCAGCAGAGGGAGTAGGCAGTAATGGTGGTGAAGTGTAGAGCAACGACGTTTCATCGAGGAAGTAGCCATTTTGGTGGGGGTTGATGAGCAGAGCCTTCAACTACGGTCATATAAGGAGAGGATGGAGCGAGGAAGATGGAATAGAGGAGACTTTGGAAGTCTACTCAGGATATGTATAATAGTTTTCACATACAAGATGAATGAAGTTGGTACTCAAAAGAACAACATTTGGTAATTTATAAAGACACTACAAATTTACTCGGAAGTATTCATTTCATTTTATTTATAAGTTCGTAACTCAAAAAAGTTATTCGGAGATGCCATTATCTAACTATATAAGCCAAATTTTCTTTTCTTTTTTTGCTCGTCTTTTTCTTCTTCCCCTTTACTCTCCTAAATTCTAAACCCTAAATC
Organism: Iris pallida; assembly: GCA_029216955.1. Lineage (NCBI taxonomy): Eukaryota > Viridiplantae > Streptophyta > Magnoliopsida > Asparagales > Iridaceae > Iris > Iris pallida. Next base: position 3,337,952 of record JANAVB010039816.1, on the reverse strand, counting down.
ATAAATTCAAGATTCTATAGAAGTTAGAATGTTTTTAATTCATGTTCATACCTAAATTTCATATTCTAGTAACTAAAATTTGGTTTAGGATTCATTTTGGGCAGATTTTCAAAGTTTCGAATCCATTTTAGGATTTTGAACTTCGAAAATTCGTCCACAATCGCGACGGGGACGATGATGGAATGTCAAATTTTTTGACATTCTTGTTTATAGTCAAGACTCTCAAAAAATTTGACAGTAATGTCTATGGTCACGACTCAAGAATTTTGTCAGTCATGTCTATAGTCAGGACTCTCAAAATTTTTAACATTCCTTCTGTAGTCAGGACTCAATTTTTGGCAATCCTAAAGGAAAAAAAATGTTGTTCAACGAACAACATATTTTCTTTAGGACTGACAAGATTTTTGACAGTCCTAATTGTATACGGTGGTTCTTCAAATTTTGACAGTTACTTCTGATATAAAGTGGTTCTTCTTTCTAGCTATACATCCTCCGACCTAAACTAAGTTTCTTCTCATCTGCACAGTATTAGCATCACCCAGATATTTATGCAACAAAAAAAAATGCCTTATGGTCTCGCTATTTATCCAATCAGTCCAATGGTACACAAAAAATATCAAACCACTATTTTGAGTTGTAAAAGTATTCTCCAATACAATATAGTTTCCATTTAGAAACACTAAAAGTTTGATAATTTTAAGTAATTTTTATTCTCCTGGTGAATCATATGCTAATATTAAGTCCTTGAAGTATTCAGGACATGTAAAATCTCTACAATCCTAATAATATACATGATTGTAGAAGATTTCTACAGTCCTAAGTCTTCCCAGCCGCGAATGTGGCAATATTTCTTACTTCGAAACATTAAAATGGGTTTGTAGCTTCAAAAACTAGTCTAAAGCTCTTCTTAAACCTATTTTATGTTACTACACTATGATACTTGGACATTAACAAGAATTGAAAAGAAGATTATTAAAATGAAATATAAATATAAATATAAAATTAGAGACGAAGAAGATGGAGGAATTGGAGAAGGAAGAAGTTTAGGATTTTGAAGTGAATGAAGCTTTTGGTGCTATCTCAAGGATTGATTGATGCTTGGAGTTGGAGGAGTTGAGAAGGAAGAAGTTAAGGTTTTCAATGTAGGTGGAGGAGGAAAAGAATCTGGAGAGAGAGAGAGAGAGAGAGAGTAGAAGTTATAATGTTTGGGTTGGCCGCGGGGTAGGGGTTGGGAGGTGGGCAGTAAGTTTTTTGTCATCCTGAATAAAAGTTCCTCAAAAGTGGACTAGCAGAGTAAGTTTTGTAGTACATTTATAAAAAGTCTAAAATTTGCTGCAATTATAAACATAGAACTGAAACGTTCATGCTAATAAAATTTACTTGAATTCCCACTAAACCTTAGAAATGATGATTTCTTGTACAGAGAACGTCCTTACTATGGACGTCTCCTTTTTTTTTTTTTTTTTTTAAGGAATGACATTTCATGTGCCCAAACAACAAAAACGTACTGAGTAATGGCTTTTTTTTTTATGTTTGATATAGAGAATTGAAGTTAGAGGAGATTGAAATAATATGTGTAATATTGTTGTAGTTTTAGGGAATATGTTTGTGGTTGAGAGATCTTGAGTTCAAATCTCAGTGGAAACAACCCACAAACCCTTGATTAAAAAAATAATCTTGATTAGCTCCTATTGAGGACATTTTTGTTGCTTCGTGGGGAATCAAGTAAAATGTTCTTAGTATAGACGTTTTAGTCCTTTATTTGATTTTTTTTTTTTTCCAAATTATGTTCTCTCATTGCAATATAGTAAAAGTTTAATACTAAGCATGAAAATGTGTCTTTTATATAAATGTTGCTTAACCCTAGCAGTAAGATTTAATCTTAGCAGTAAGACTTTGTGAAACGTAGATTCAAGTCACTAAAATACCCTATACAAATTGAATTTAGGCTTAATTTTAATTTTGCTTAACCCTAGCAGTAAGATTTAACCTTACCAATAAGACTTTGTGAGGACGTGTGTTCAAGTCATTAAAATACCCTCTGCAAATTGAATTTAGGCTTAATTCCGAAATTTTTTTTGTGGGGTGGGGGGGAGGGGGAGGGGCAGGAGGATAATTTGGTAATTTTTTTAACGAAAAAATTAACTTCCAAATGACGGAGGGTATCAATTTGAAAGTAGTCAATAGTTGATTGTGCTAAATTATCTAGTTTTAAAGTTTAAGATATCAAGTTGAAAAATATAAATGGGTAAGGATATCATTATATCAAGTTAAAATTTAGCCTTAAATTTATATATGAAAAATAAGATTGCATACACGGAAAATTTCAACAGTAGCATCAAAGTTTATTAAAATTGCAGAAAAGACACGAAGTTTGGGAAAATTGTAGGATAAGCACCGTCGCGCCCAATTTTTGGGCGTGAAAAATTATTTTCCTAATCCATCCACTTAACTTTCCTAATGCCCGGTTTAATTTTAATTTGTGGGAAAAAAAAATTAATAAAAAAGAAAAGGGCGCCCAAAAATTGGGCGTGAAATTTACATATTTTTTTTTAAAAAGAAGGGCGCCCCTAAATTGGGCGCCGAATTTGTATTTTCTGATTGGTAAAGAAAAAAAAAAAAAAGAGCGGAAAAAAAAGGGCCTGGGCGCCAAAAATTGTGTTCACCCACACTTTTTTTTTTTAATTCTTTTTTTTACTTTTTCGTTCACTTTTGTTTTCTTTCTTCCTATCTTTTGCTGTTATTTGCAGCTTTAATTTCGGCGCCCCATTTTGGGGCGCGCTTTTTTTTTTTTTTTTTTTTTTTCTACTTTTCCCTTCTTCGTTAGCTGCAGCTTTAAATTTGGCGCCCCTAAATGGGGCGCCCTTTTTTTTGTTTTTTTTTTATTAAAAATCGGCGCCCTTAAATGGGGCGCACATTTTTTTTTTTAATTTTTTTTTAATTCCTGGGATTAAGATGAGCAGACAACGGAGATTAATTTTTTACGACCTAAAGTAGGGCGTGAAAAATTTTCACGTCCTATTTTTAGGCGTGACGATGCTATCCTCGCAAATTTCCTAAACTTCATGCCTTTTGTGCAATTTTTAATAACTTTTATGCTTCTCTTAAAATTTTCCGTTGCATACACATCAATATATGAAAAATAACAGTGACAGTACACACCACCCACTTGATACAGTTCTGAGTCTTCTGACAAAATTATCTCTGACTTGCCATCATTTAACAAATCAACCCATGGTTTCTCTGCACAGGAGTAGGAGTAGGTAGTCAATCCCAAAATTTGCATGTGAGAAGTGCTGGTGCGTTATAAACTTTAGAGATAAAATGGCAGGAGACTGGTCTCAAGTTGGATTCCTCAATAGCAAAGCAAAGGGGAAGGGACATCAGTTGGAGGCAGCTGGTAGTTTAATATCTATGGCTCGGTAGGTGAGTCATGTGAAGGCAATAGACTATGAAATATTCTTCTCAATTATATCCATAGTCAAATTAAAGATTGGCCCAGTCTCCCAGAAGGCAGCATCCTAGTAATTTCCGTAAGTCGTCAGCTTCATCTTTCTTCCTTGAGCATCTCCAACCCTATTGTGACTTTGGAAAAAAGTTAATGCCACATAGGAATGATAAAATTTTATTCAAAAGTTCTTCTCCAAGACAATTGTCAAGTCAATTGTGAAGCTTATATGGCAAAAATTAAAGAAGACATTGTAAAGTTGATTGTCTTGTTCTAGACAATGCACTTGACAATGTCTTCTCTTCCATGTCATCAATTATGAATAAAAAATATTAGAAAAAAGAAAGAAGATGAGTAGTTGTCTTAAAAGTTGTCTTGGAAGTTGAAAAAAATACTTTTTATTGTCTCCTCAATACTTTTGCATTGGAGAGAGTTTTTCTATCTCATTGTCTTCTGAGATACAATTTTGCCACATAAACAAGACATTGTCTTGTGGCTCATGCCACATAGGAGCCACCTAAGACTCACAACACTTAACAAGACAATAGGTCTGGAGATGCTCTTACCAGAGGCGGATCCAGAAATTGAAACTGGATAAGCTAGAATAGATTAGGGTGGACTAGAAATAGACTAACCGACATAAAACAAATCATATATATATATATATATATATATATATATATATATATATATATATATATATATATATATATATATATATATATATATATATATATATATATATACAGGAATTTGTCACTCCATAATGACCATTAAATGGAATGATAATTCTTGTTAGAATTTGTTACTCCATAATGACCACTAAGCTAATGGTAACATGTCATCTGTATTCGCTAGCCATGTATAGACAGGAATGGGTTCTATCTACCAAAAACACACAACGGTTCAACCACGAAATCTCGAAAAGGAATAAAAAAAATTATTTAAGAAAACAAAGAATAGTTTAATAAGTACATGTTTCTACTTTTAATATTTTTGGCAAGTTTGTCTGATGATTTAATATTACAATTACAAGTGGAGCAGATACCTCCAATTTGCCCATTTAATTAGAATAGATAATCAGAGCGAACCATCATCATGGCTAGTGGAGCTCATTTTTTCCAAGTTTGGGAAACTTCCAATTGGAAAAAAAAAAAAAAAAATCAACACTCTCATAATGACTAATATAAAATTTGACTATGAGAGTCAACTTTCCAACCTATACTTGAGATTTATATGGCAAATCCAGAATTTAATTTGAAAGCAAGGTTTACTGATTTATTGGATCTAATGAAATTACACAAACACTGCCACTTGTCCTCCATGTTTAAATCTATAAAAAGGTTATGTAGTTGATTTTAACCTAAATGAAACATAATTGTTCTAACAGTGCTTAATTTAACTCAAACATCAAATATAGATCCAAAACTTCTCGGTCTTCAAACAATTCCAATATGAGAAAGAACACACACAAATCTTAAATATACTACTGTGCTTTGTTTCAAAATTATGGACAAAACACTCAGAAAATGTGTGTTGTATTCTAGCCATACACCAATTGTTTATGCTTGCACTAGTATTAAGAAGGTGTGTATTGTCCCGGACTTGGGTTTTTTTTTCCTACACCTTGTTTCATGCGGCATACAAATTTTCTCTTTGAAAATTCGTACAAATCTTTTCCAAACGTTCAACTAGATTCCTAAGATGAGAATAAAAAAATTTGGAGCAAAAAGAGATTGCAATGTTGAAAATTTTACTATACTAGAGAGAGTTTACAACTACTTTGATGACGAGAAGCAAATGAAACTCCCATTTTTTTTATCAATGGACTTACAAAAAAACTTTTAGAAAAAAGAAAATCCTAGGACTAATATATTTATGGAGGCTGCTATTTTGTCCGCCCGGGGGCTGGCCCGTCCCTACGTAGCGGACGCCCATAGGCGGTGGGCCCAAGTTAGGGGGGGGGGGGGGGGGGGGGGGGGGGCAATGGTTACCCGCCACGTGGGCGCGGGCCAGTCCCACGACGGACAAAATAGACTTTCCATATATTTATATAATGAGAAGATTCTACAACTTTCATAACCTTGAAATTTTACCTTGAAAGTTCAAAAGAACTCCACAACAATCTAGAGAATTCTAGAGCCTTCTAGTTAAATCCCTATGTTTGCCACATTGTCTCGGTGGAGCAAAAAAATTTGTGCCTGACATTCTCTCCCACTTGTTTCGTCGACGTCCTCGTCTCAAGGTGCCCATTGGGCTGGGCGGCCCGGCCCCAGCTCGGGCCCGGCCCGGCCAAACCCGGTCCGGGCCAGCCCGAGCCCGGTCAACGACCCGGACCGGCCTGACCTGTCCCCATTTCGGTCTGGGCTGGATTGTGCCCCGGACATGCTAGCCCGACCCGGCCCGGCCTGGTTTGAATGGGGGTTTGGGCCCGTAAAACCCACCAAGCCCGACCGGGCCGACCCGGACCGGCCCGGTTCGGCCGATTTTTAATTTTTTATTATTATAGTCGTTGGACGCCAAAAAGACCAAACTACTCCCATTTATCTTGCTGTTTTCATACCGTTAGAAGGATATTTTGGTCATTTTGCTGAAAATGACCAAAATACCATTTATAACAACTCTTTTTTGGGGGATAAAATAGGTCATTTTGCACCCGAAAAAAATATCTAAAAATAGACCAAATTTCACAAAAGTTATACACAACAGTTTCTTTCCTCTCTTACAAAATATTGAAGCAAAGAAATTCTCTGAAGATTGAACAACAAGTTTTTGGACTTTGAAGTGCAATTTTTTGGAGGTCAAACTGCAGTGTTCTTCAGCTTTCAAATTCTGCAAAAAAAATTGGAGTTTCACATCTCTTTTCGAAGTTTACCTTCCAAGTAATTTTAATTTTAGAGAATTTTTTTTAAATTTTTTGGGCAATTTTTGATTTTTTGGGCAATTTTTGACTTTTTGTTGTCTCTCTCTCTCTCTCTCTCTCTCTCTCTCTCTCTTTGGTAGATAACATTTTCTGAAAAATTTAATTTCAACACTATGGATACTACTGGTTCTAACCGTCTTTACAGAGGTGATTCAGAACAAAATTTTGCTTACCACGTCGATTTATTTGAAAACAATCATATTCCAGATTCTGTGCCACATACACAAATGTCACCTCCTGAAGTAAGGAGCATGGCTACAAATATTGTAAGTAGGGAGAAATCAGTATTATGGCGATATTATAAAAAACAAATATGTCACTGATAGTGAGGGCGCACCGATTTTATATCCCAAAAATCAAAAACCAATTGCTAAAGGTGCACAGTGTAAGAAATGTAAGAAAATGTTTAAGTGGAAAAGGAACGATGGTACAGGCACATTAAAAAGACACTATGACACTTGTCATGGTAAAGACACACTGCAAGCCAGGCAATCACAGATAAGCATCGGTCCACAAGGATCTTCTGTAGGTAATTTTATTTATCTTGATGCTCGTAACAAAATCGGGCTAAGAAAATTTCTTATTTGTGATGAACAACATTTCACATTCGGGGAGAGTGATTGGTATTATAAGTGTGCTAGTGGTACTCTTAACCCATGTTTTAATAAAGTTTCTAAATCGACCACTAGATCGGAGGCTATCAAAATCTTTCAAAAGGAAATGACAGCTTTGAAGCAAAGCTTCGTAAATGTTAGTAAGTTTGCTCTAACTTCTGATATATGAACTACAAAATAAAACTATAATTTTATTTGTATCACGACACATTATATAGATTCAAAGTGGATGTTGCAAAAATGTATTATTTGTCTACGACCTTTGGAATTTTTAGATATCGATTCTGTAATCGGTGGCGCCATATTATGCAATTTTTACATGAATACGATATTCACAATAATTTTTTTTCCATTTCACTTGATAATGTTAGTAATAACACTTCTTGTATTAGTATTTTAAGTTCACAATTTTTACCTATAGTAGAAGGACGACTGTTTCATGTTAGATGTGCTTGCCATATCATTAATCTAGTTGTACAAGAATGTCTTCAATTTTTTCATGTAAATTTAGAAACACTTAGATTATGTTTACAAAGTTTAAACACTTATGCAAGTAGACAACAAGCTTTCAAAACTTTATGTGCAATATGGTATAACTTTTAGAATATTTGTTTAGGATGCACCGCATAGATAGAATTCTACATATTTAATGTTGAAATCTTGCTTTAGATTTAAAGATGTTATTACTCATTATTGTAATGTTAATCCAAGTTTTGATTATTAAGTTGCTGAAAATAATTGGTTAATTGCTATTTCTATTTATGAATTTTTAGAATTATCTTACAATGCTACATGTACTTTATTTGGCGTTTATTATCCAACTTCTTCACTAGCGTTAGCAAAATTATTGACATGTCTCATTTATTTTTTAAATATAGAAATGTTCTCGACTTTGATTATGTTATTTCGAAAATGGAAACAAAATTTCAAAAATATTGGGGTGAAATACCTCTTTCTCTATATTGTTTGGCTTCGATTTTTTATCCGAAGTTCAAATTAGATGGCGTATTCATTTTGCTAGATAATTTTCATGAAAATATGAATGTAGATTTATGTAACTTAAAAGTAGAGATTAAAGATGTTTTAGATTCTTTAATTACTTCGTATGAAGAACGAGTTGTATCGATCCGACCCGGTACGACCTTTCAAGTTGGTAGTAGCAGCTCCGGTCTTATGGCTAAATTATCACATTCCGTCAGCGTATTGCAAAGGAAGAAACATAAACACTCTTCCTTACCAACTCAGGAATTGCCTTTATATTTAAATTCTTATGAAGAATATGATGAAACTCCAACTCATTTTTTTCATTTTAGAATGGTAGAAAGGACACGAAAAAACGTACCCTATACTTTCTTCTATAGCACGCGATATACTAATGATTTCGGTGTCCAAGGTAGCATCAAAATCTTATTTTAGTGCAGGTTCAAGGATATTGAGCAAGAAAAGGAGCAGAATGCTGCCGGATATCTTGGAAGCATGCGTTTACGTTCAAAATTGGGTTTGTGCGGAAGAACGAACACAAAACTCAAGAGATGAAAATATCGACATCAGCGAACTAGACTTTTAGTGTCTTACCTTGGAGGACACCAATGAAGGAGGAGCTGAGCAATAGAGATGGACGAAGGATAACGGACAAAAAAAAACTTGTACATTTTTTTGCAATTGAGTTAGAAATAAAATTTTAGTTTTAGCTCTTACATTTTATTTCAAATTTAATGAAAGAAAATACTTCAATAGATGTGCATTAATTTATGTTAAGATTAATAAAAAAAAGTCAGTTTTTATTTTTCCTCTAGAATGTACACACAAAAATTAGATTTTTTAGCAAAAACTGGGCTGGCCAGGTCCAACAGTGAACCGGCCTAGGCCCAGGCCCGGTTCAGCCAGGCCCGACCAAATCGGGTCTCGGTTCCGGGCTAGGTCCAGCCTCCTCTACTCAGGTTTAGCCTGGCTCGGTCCGCTCGTACGACCGGTCTGAGCCCGGGCCGATCTGGACCGGGCCAGCGCACACCATGACCCTCGTCGACTGAAACTACCTAATTTCGGGATAGGAGTATTTTTGTCATTTCAACAACTGTTTGATAATTGTATTAGTGATGATAATATTTATTATTATATATATTGGTTGTGTGCTAGCTAATTAGAATAGACCATGTGATTAGTTAGTTAGTGGACTAGCCTATTTATTAGACTTGTGTTAGTGGACCCAATTAAACTTGACATGACACTACAGCCCAACAATTAGAATTGACATGATACTTGGACCAACACTTTGGACTAGGCCCAATTAAACTCAAATTAGTCATTCCATTTAATGAATAGAGATTAGTATATTTACCAAATTAGGGTATATTTACCAAATTAGGATTAGTAGCTTACATCCATTAAATTAGCCTTCATGACAAACTTGGAGGACAATTTGGACTTTTCCCATTGTCATGGAGAGGACTCATAGGCCGGCCCTATTAGAGGGAGTGGCTCTCTCTCTCTCTTACTCTTTATTTGTGCCATTATTTCTCAATTTGGTGTTCTTTCCCAAATTGATCAATTTTCTTCATCAATTTCACTTCAATTCCTTCCAAATTCTCTTCATTCTCATTACTTGGAGGAGCCGAGGAGCTTGGTGGCTAGGGGCATTTATGGAGAAGGCTATTTGCTAGGAGATCATGTCTGAATCGTGTCCATCGAACTTTGCATTGGGAATCTATCCCCAATAGGTATACATATCAATTTTTCCTCTATTTAGACTATAATTATTTAATTTGACCATTAGGAATCCACCCATGGACTAGAACTACCCATAGGAGAAAGCTTTAGCTCTAATGACTCTTTATGTGAAAGTTTTATTGAGATTTGTGTCCAATTTGGAGGAATTCCAAGATTGGTACACCAACTGTTTGTCATTTGGTAATCTAGATCTATTTAGACTTATTTTAGTTGTGTGTGTTTAGATCCGTGTCCACAATTGGATACGAGTAGGCCGTATCATGATACAGTAGGACACAGAATTATTTTGGAGACTTTTTTCTCTGACACTTGTGGCACACATACCAATTCCTTATGACACATTGTATTAGCTATAGATTATTCTAATTATGCTCTAATTTATGTTTTAGACATGCTCATGTGATTTGGATAGGTTCGAACAATGTTTGGTATAGATATTTTAGGCGTATTACAAGAGTATCGTAGATCGGTGTGATACTAGGGTGATGCACACCAAGTGTTTGGTATTAAGCATTTATGTGAGTGTCTATGTGTCTCATATATCCTATAGAGTAGGTTATGTATCTCTAGTAGTGTCACGTCCCGCTCCCGTAGGAGCGATCGTCCTCGCTAAGGAGTGATGTCGCACGAGCCTAGATTGCGCTCGTGCAAGGCGGGTTCCATAACGGCCGATTACAGCAGCGGCGACGGGATCGTCGTACAGAAGTCCCAAGCAGAGGTATTGAACACGCAGCAGAAATTTAGAACAAAACACAAGTTATTCAAAAGAAGCTCTTTATTGATATCGAAACAACGGTTACATTGGGGGCGCAAGGCCGAGATTACAATCACTCAAATTTACTCGTCTCACATTACAAGGCACTCCGCTCTCTCTCATCTCTCGATTACAATGCTTGAGCCAGCGGAAGCTTCGGAAGGCGATGTCTATACATTACGTCCCGTATAAGTCTAGTCTTCACGCGGAACCCACGCTTCGAATCGCCAAGGAACTCCGTGCCTCGACGCATCAAAGCGAGCTCCGCGCCACGAGCTTCTACCTGCGCCTACACATGAAAACTATGTGGGTGTCAGTACTCAACTGTACTGGTGGAGTGAGCTTCTCGTCCACTCCTACAAAACCAACACGTTAATTTACTTTTATGCAACGTATCCCTTTTACGGTTGTCTTTCTATTCTTGCCTTAGGATCAATTTTAGGACCGACGCCTTGGCCTATTTGTGTCTCTAGACCATCACCGTGCTATCGTACCGATATCTTCCTTATCCTTGCCTCTAGAACTTTCTCGATGCGCATTGTCAATGCTCTGACTCGTACTTGTCTTTCGTGCCATACTCTGGGACGTAACGACTCGGTCGTGTCAAATACTTGCCTGTGCCTCAAACATCGAAGCCGTGCCTCACAGCGTAACCTGACTTATCCAAACTCACTGTACGGCCCTTCCAGACTTAACTAGAAATGTCTAACACAACTTGTGGAACCAGTGTTGAGAACTCAAGTACGACGCCATATCTCGTAGCGAAACATATGTCTCTAGTATAACCAAATTCTTTGGGCTCCATAATACCTTAGGTGCATACCGTGCACGCTTTCCACAACACATCACATATCGTGCTTACGCTTCTTTTGTTACGACCGACACCGTGCATACGGATTCGCCGCGTAGCACGCCAATTATCTATATGAAAGGCCACTGGCATAAAAAGCCATCGGGGACATAGCTCGGGTAGGCGGCGGGTCCTTCGATACAGGTAACGAGCCCCTGGAAAGCCCCCGACTACCCTCACGCAATGAATCGTGCGCTGCTATAACGTCTACCCCCTAGGATGACTGGGCCCAGTGCCCCGGCGTATAAGCAGTCTAGGAAAAAATCCTTGTCAACAAGGTATCCAATGACCACGCACCTACGAGACATCTAGACTCACGTAAATGCATGGCCTAATTTGTTGGTACGACTGGAACAATACTTAGCAACACGTGCTCTGAACCACACTTTGCGCAACGTACATCGGGACCGTGAGCCTCCCAACCGAGGGACCGCCTCATACTCCTTAACGTGGATAGGAACGCGAGACTCCCAACCGAGGGACCGCTTCGTACTTCTTAATGTGGATAGGAACGCGAGACTCCCAACCGAGGACCGTTTCGTACATCTTAACGTGGATAGGAACGCGAGACTCCCAACCGAGGGACCGCCTCGTACTTCTTAACATGGATAGGAACGCGAGACTCCCAACCGAGGGACCGCCTCGTACGTCTTAACTTGGATAGGAATGTGAGACTCTCAACCGAGGGACCGCCTCGAACTTCTTAACGTGGATAGGAACGCGAGACTTCCAACCAAGGGACCGCCTCGAACTCTAAGTGACTCGCCTTAAAACCGTAGGAACGAATGGCTATATGCAGCCGTAGAACTGTGGGACCGAGCATGCGCTCAACTTGAACAACCAAGTTCTTTTGGGTACCTAAACTCATGCCATAAGCCGTGCGATACAACTTAGCTCGTGGGACGATCAAGCCTACGCCGAGCCTTGCACTCCATGGAAACGTGCATGCTTTATCGAGCATCTACGTGGGCGACGCCTATGACTTAGGCTAACTCATAGTTTGTGACGAATACCAACTTTACCTTCTCACAAGCCACGGGACGAAGGACCGAGTGTTATTTTCAAAGCACGCCGTGCACCAACTCTAATCCGACCGTGGGTCGTTTTCCATGTTCTAAACTCGATTCGACACGTCGGGATTATTCCTTTAGCTATGTGGATTCGTCTCTTTTATTATCAAGCCTATTGTGCAAGTTAAAAACACACGAATTATTAAGTGAAGGCTAAGATAAGGCAAGTTCACCGAAACTACCCCACCTGAGCGATGTCTTCGAGTCGCCGTTGTAAGGCCAAGTCCGAGCGCCGTCGGCGTTTCGATTCCTCCGATTGACTGAGCGGGACGGGGCACTACATCATACACCACTCAGAAAAATTTTTGTCCTCGAAACTTACTGAGTATACTTATCGGCTTATAACTTGATTCGACATCCTACGTTTCTCGTACACCTACTCCTATGCGTTCCCTCAATCCGAGCCACGCTCGTACTTATCGCTAACTTAGTCGTAAGGCACACCAATCGATCAACTGACATTCAAACTCGTCTCAATTTAATGATCGCATTACCATCAACATTCTTTCAAAACTCACGATTTCAAAATCCTCGACACTTTTCCGTTCCTCAAGTCTCACTTGATTCAACGTATCACTTAGTTGGATCGTGCATATATTCTAGGCGTCCCAAAATACATGTATTTCAGTCAAGCCTCGTGATAGAGAATCCGCCATCACCACTCGAGCCGGATCGTGCACATATTCGGACGTCCTTGATATACGTGCATGTCAACCGAGCCTCATGAGTGGTGCCTCCATAATTCTTATCATTTCGCACCGGGACGTCTGCCTAACCACTAGGCTATGTCTTTCCGTCAGTACTGGAATCATAGTTCCCAAACAACGATATCAACACTGACCCCATCCTAAGGTCAAACCAAATCGATGGTACGGGGTTTTCTATCCAAGTTCGCATCACTCCGATTTCTAAAAATCGAGCATCGATTTCCTACGCACATCTCAATATTCGTCGCATGGGGTCCGAGTCGTTCAGTAAGGCCATCTTACAATAAATCACGTTTCAACCGATTTCCTCGATAAGACATAGCGCTCGTTCATCAAGCCATTTCGTATAGTCTATCTCTTTGAACACGTTCGACATAATCCGTCTATCAATCGTCCCAAGTCAAGCACGCTACGACACATTTTATCGCTAAACCATAATTTACGTCTCATATTCCCTAAGTCATTCATCCCAATTCACGTAATCGATCACAAGGTCGTCCAACTTAACAATATGTTGTGCCCCGATCTCATGCGAGTCTGATCATCTACGGTGGTTCATGAATCACCATACAACGCTTCCGCGGGATAATCATCCTCATCAGGACGTAACTTTTGTTTTGTGTCTAGACTAGTTCATTCTCGATGCGCGGATTGGACCTACTCAATCCTTAAGTTTCATTCCTTCATCAATCACAAGTCCTACAAATCTCCGAATTCACCTTTGCATTAAGCCAACAAGTCGAAATAATCGAAGTTGATACGCCCTGATTTTTTAGAGTTTGATCATCCCTGCGACATGAATCACCATGTCAGCGCTCACACGGAACGATCGCCCCAAATTCGACGCAACGCATGTGCGAGGCTAGCGTTACGCTCGCGCAAGACAAGATCGTCGACGTTGTGGTTATCCGCGTAACCATCAAGACACGATCACTTTCATCCAACATTCGTCTCAATCAAAATCCTAAGTATTGCATCCAACCGAACAATAACACTTGCACGATCGTCATTCACCGAGTCAGAGTACCCCCGAGTTATCGCATATCATCTTTGATACGCCTCAATACCATCGACGATATACGTAACCTGACGATCTTCGTTTGTAACGAATTTTGAGTCGTGCGAATGATGCTATCGTCCGACTGGATAATCTCCTCGAATCAATTCAAGTTCGATCATTATCCCTTTATCTTAAGTTATCGACCAACGTATTTTCTCAATTCGCATCATTCTTTGCTAACTCAAATCATCGAGCAACATTCAATCCAATCCTTAGAGTCATTTGCGTAACTTCAAAATCAAACCTTTCATGCACGCTATCTACCTGTCGTGCTAACTTTTCATATACAATCTGTATTAATTTTCTCGATCAAGTCATCCATTTATTTTATCGTTTATGTAAAACCCCTATTTTTTAAATTTTATTTTATTTTATTAGACTTAAAAATAAATTTATACAATTTATGGTTTTTTTTTTGTTTTTTTAAATGACCTTAGCCATTGTTGAATTTTGGAACACAAGGCGACCATGAAATTTGGCACGAAAGATGTAGCAGTGTGCCTTGACTAGTGTACTAGCCATGCCAGAGGAAGCCTAGCCATGGTGATGTCCAAACTAGAAAAACCAAACCAAATTATGAATTGACTTATTTAAAGTATTTTATTTAAATATTATTTTATATATTGATTTTTAGATGACCCGGTTGGACTAAACCAGTCCGAATTGGGCCCGAACCAATTTAAACCCATGTGAGCATGTGGGGTGACTAAGATGGCCATGTAGGAACATTTCATGTGTGTACAAATATTTTTAAATAATTTTGAGACTTGTTGAATATTTATCGACTTTTGGTACAAAATTTATGTTTTATTAATAAAATAATATTTTACAAGATGGTACAATTTTTCTGGACCCATACAAGGGTGTGTAGTAAAGTTCACACGTTGGAACAATTTTTATTGTTTTATTATTACTAAAGTTATTTTTGTGAAAATTAAATAGGCATTTTATTATTGTTGATATTATTTGATATTATGTGATATTATTATTCTTGCCTTTTATGGCAATTTAAATTTGTGTATATATGTAAAAATATATTTTAGATGCATCATATATATAGTTAGATAATATTAAACTTTATTTCAAATTTGTGGAGATTTAATAAATATGTTATCCTATTAGATATGATTATTATTATTTAGTTGATTTTAATGTCAAATAAATTTAAATATATGTGTATATGTTTTTAAGTTGATTTCATATATGATAGATGATATTAAAATTTTCTTTTTGGATTTTGTAGAAATTTGATTTGGATTTATTTAGATATATATACAAATATATGAATATAGATAACTATATATAATATAAGTTTAGTTTAGATAAGAAGAAATATATATATATATATATATATATATATATATATATATATATATATATATATATATATATGTTGCATGGCGGTCGGCCCCACCACCTGGCCGACCACCCACGCCGCAAATAATAGCAGATGTGCGCCCCTCCCTTGATAAACAAGCAGCAGCATGCTGCTATGACTTGTGCGCCCAAGTGGGGCCGGACTTATTGGTATTATAAGGGAGCAACTAAGCTTCATATATATTGAATTGCATTTTGGCCACCCTATTTGCATACAACTCCTACATCAAATAAAACCATGCAGTCGCCACCACCACCTAAACCCTAATTCCTTCCTCCTCTTCTCTCCTCCGACTGGCATACAGCATCGCAGTCCGCACTCGGCCAACAACACACCGCAAAAACGACAACAACGACCGTTTTGATCAACGAGGTATCCAACTTTCCTGTTCGATTACTCTCTCGATTCTAATCCGTTTTTAATTCCGTAAATTTGTATAAAAAGCCCACATGACCCACTATCGTCCCCTTCAAATAGATTTAATTATTTTGCAATAAATTTCATGTTTAATTAAATTAAAAGTCACAAAAAATCAGTTTTTATAAACCTTAAAAATCCCGTACGAGGTACGTCCCGACAAATCGGGCGACCCCGTCGCAAACCGAAAGTACCGAAATGTCCGTATCGAATTTGTGGACGTGCGAGAATTGACGGAATTCAAATTGGTTGCGTGTGCGCGACGAATTTGGTCCGTATTCGTCGCATTTTTGCGTATCGGGCATTTTCGGTATTTTTTAATTACTTTGTGCACACTCATCAAATCGGGACGAAACTTGCGCCATTGGACTCAAATATTTTTCTGGTCCTGTGAGCCAAGTTTGGTCCGATTCTGAGACCGTTGATCGGGACGCTATTTTGGCAGGCCCACAATCCCACTCAACGGGCAATTTTGTGCACGGCCTACCGGAATCCAAAATTGGACATACCGTTGGGTTCGTCTCGTCAAAATAAATCCGTAGACATGTAGTTTGACGAATTTAGAGACCATAGGTTCTGGCGCGCATTTCGGTACAAAACGGGTCCAACGGCGGACATCGTTTTGACCCAAAATTACGAATTTACCCCTATTCCAGAATTTGACTTTTGGACAGGCATTTTCTAGGCATATCTTTTATTCCAAACTCGTTCGTGATGTTTGTTTCAGCATCCGGAGCTTCTTGTGGATTTTGACTTTCGTGATTGACGATTCTGATTGTTGTATTTTGCTGCTTCTCGCACCACCCACAGGCAAGATACCTTGCCTTAGTTACTGTTCATAATTAGATACACCTTTATGTATTTATTTATTGCATATTTTATTATTTGTTCTCAGTTGGATCCAGTACTTGCTATTTTGTTCACTTTATTTTATTTCGGTTATTTTTCTTTCTTATCTTTTGTATGCATATGGACCTAGTCCTAGCGAACTACCCTTTGTTAGGATCCTTGGGAGGGAGAAGACAGTTAAATGTATGGGCTACCCCAAATCCAAAAGCTGTAGTAACTACGTACTACGGTAGTCGAGTCGCGAGGGTCACTAGCCTCGAGCTATGTGGACTGATGGGTCACGTGGGCCGCTAGCCTCGAGTTATGCCAGCTGATAGTATTGGTACTGACGTGTGCGTATTGTGAGTTGTTACCTTGTCCTGGGGGAGTCAGCCTTCACCTGCCCATACATCGATATGTCTTCTAATTGCCTACTAGAAAGGTTAGGGGACCTTAGCAAATTTCATGTTCCAAATCATGGCATGGAAAATATCGCATCGTGGAATAGTAAGTTACCCCTTGTCCTTGTTTGGTTGTAGGGGTAGCCTACTGTTTCGATGATGGGATATTGAGCCGTGTTATGGTTTGGACGCTTTTACTTTATCTTTATTTTATGGTGCATTTATATTCAGTTCATATGGCATGTTCTTCCTGTATCTTGTTACGTCCCTCTGAGGACCTGGTTATCTCTCCAGGTGTGTGCTTCTGTAATTTTACAGGTGTTCTAGCCAAGGCCGTGGTCTTCTCCATTCTTTCGAAGACGATTGCGCTTGGTTCGTCTCGTTATTTTATCGATCACTTCTTGTACATTTTATCTGAGATAGTTGGTAGTGGACTTTGTCTCCGCCCAATGATTGTATACATGACAAATTCAAAGTTGCTTTTATATCATTTATTTATCTAGTGGATGAGATTTAGTTATTATGGTTCTACTGCATTTTACAGCTTATGTATTCATACGAGGTTTCCATATATTGGAGTATACTTCGTATGTGTACAGCTGGCATGTCGATGTACCTAGTCCTACGTATTTTGGGACTGGGGCATTACATGTTTTTGTGGTGGTCCATGCAGGTCGAGTTTGTCACTTCGGTTACGTAATTGTACCGATGTGAGCCTGCAACATAGGATTAGAATTTAGGAATCTCATCCATACAGCTTGACCCCTTCCCTTGGCTTCAAATTTTGAACTCTTGTTCGACCTCATTGAATTGCATCTTGCTTGATTTCTTTCTACCGTTGATTCTTATTTTCGTGCTTAGTTTCAACTAGGAAGATGACTACACTAGTATATGCTTATAGGTCAAACACATGGCTAGAATGGTTATATTGGCAATTGGAATACATTCAAGACTCTAATTGAGTTAAAAAAAAATTTGTATGAATTAATGATTAGTAATTTGTAAAGTAGGATACTACCACGGAAGGTTTTTATCTTGAGATTTCTAAATAGTAAACACCAGAGGATTTATAGAATTTTATACTTGGTTTAAAAAATTGATTGGCTTTTTGAGATTTGATACTTATAATTTATTGGGTTATAGTTATACATCCTTGCACAAGTATAAAATTGATTTGCTTTTCGAGTTGTGATATTTATAAGTTTTGGGTGATAGATATACATCTTGGAACAAATATAAAATTTATTTGATTTTCGAGTTTTGATGTTTATGATTTATTGTATTATAGTTATATACCTTTGAACAGTTATAAATTTGGTTTGAAAATGATCTTAGCTTTTAAAAATGGCCAAAGGAATTATTTAAATTTGCGTTGTACAACTTGCGATTTCGTGTTTAGTAAATTTTAAATTTTTAAGTGAAAGTAATGACGGTGAATTTTGGTTTAAAATATTTGAAAGTTATGAAAACAATTTTTGAGAATTTTTTTTTATTTTAAATGGTGTCCCATGATTGAGGATTTACAAATCTATTTAGATTTTTTTGGTAAAAAAAAAAGAAAAAATTTTGACTGATAAGATTATTTAAAAATTTAGTTTAATGAGAGATTGCTAATATTAAATTTTGGAGAATTTCGAAGGATGTGATGGAAAGTTATTTTGATTGATTAAAGGAAGTTACCATTTAAAAGTTATGATTTTGTTGGAATAACTTAGCATGAATAGAAGTTAAAATTGATGAGAGCATTGAGCTAAATTTTGAGATTGCTTTTAATATGCTAAGAGTTTTATTATGAGTTATTTGAAAATTTTAGAGTGTTAAATTTTTGATTGATTGTGAAATTTTTATGGATTCGTAAATTATGAACTCTTGAGTTAAATAGTTGAATTTAAACGTTAATTTTGGAAAATGTTAGTAGTAACGTGATAAAATTTTGATTTGAGATTTATGAGAGTGATTTAAATTTTTTATGATGAATTTGAACTGCTTGGAGTGAATACAAATTTTGGTGGTTTATTTTTGAAAGTTTATTTTTGAAACTTTTGGAGGATACTTGAGTTAAATTTTAATGGTAGGCCCTAAGATAACCCTACTGAGTATTCCACACTAATTTCCATGTCATCCATGACCATGATAGTAGTATATATACAAGTGTTGTTAGTCATCTACCCAGCTATGTGACTGTATTCCACCTCGGCTTACTCGACCTTCCTTCAATTCTAGATCTTTTAATTGTGACCTTCTAACCCACTTGCAATTTGAATAAGAATTTAATGGTTCCTTAACTGTATTCATCTAGGAGACTATCTTTTCTCCGGAATTGTGTTCCTAAATTATTTTTGCGGGATTATTTAATTAATTTATTCTCATGCTTTAACTTGATCTCCTTTATTATTGTGTATTAATTATCACCTCGTAAACTCCCACTTTCTATTTTAGATCTCTTGGCGTCCCTTACCGTGACTTGGATATTTGGAGTACAATACTATACTTTTTCTACCAACAAATTTTATATATAAGACCTAGACAAGCCCACCTTCATGTAGATATATCATGTCCCACTAAAACATGTCTCCTTGTACACTATTTTAATGATATGACCTTATGGTCAAAATGGCCAACTATAATCTTTACCATGATACCGATATATTTTTCGACCACGGATAGGGATTCAACCTCGACTCAATTCTTTCGACCCGATATGTGATTGTGTTCCATTTGTCTCCTTAAAATGCCTAACTTGTACTTTATCTTGATTGCTTAATCCATTGTTCCATTCCATTACTAGCTTTAACCCTTGTAAGTTGGGTAGAATACCTCACGGCCCAACAAAGCCTTTGCCCTTGTGACCCATATTGATAAGTTTGCTTAGACTATAAGTTCAGAGGACCCTAGGTTAGTCAACCAAGACAACTGTATAGGCCCGAACTTCGGGCGAGCCTTGATTTTAAAAGATCTGGGACTATTTAAAATTCCTTCATCAGTACCTCCCTTGCTTATATTTTGACTATCTCACACTGCTAACGTAGCTTCAGTTTTGCAAGCTTATTTCGTTATCAAGCTTGATCATGACATATTTTATTGGGTGCACCCACTAACATATTGTCTAATCAGAACCGGTGCATAATGGTCTGATCAACCTATTGCACTTTGGTTCGCTTATCACATATTATTCTACGTGGATGGAGACATAGTAAAACCTGTCTTAGAGTCTCATCCGCGACAGTCTTGGCAATTCTCTTTTGAATTATTTTCGCCACCTATGAACCCCGTAATTCGTACTCAATATATAACACCGTCTTTGAAACCTTGTTGTTCTTGTCTTTTACTCATTTTGGAAAGACAAGGCACTGTACTTGCTAAGATAGACTCAAGGTATCATTTCTGGTTGCCCTATCAGTTATTTATACACAAATATAGATAGCCACCGACCGACTCATGTGGCTATATCCTCGCCTTTAACTACTCCTCATTTCTCAACCCTAGAATTATTATCGTGACCTTCCAATTGTTCTTGAGCACCCGGGATTGATTCTAATCATTCAATTAAATCAAACACTCAATCGAAGCGATTAGTCTCCAGTTTCTCTCAAAGAACCATATCTCCCAAACGTCTAATTATTCTTTTTGATCTACTCAATCCCTTATTACTCTCCAAATTGGATTATCGAAATTTTGCTACCTTCACTGCTTATTCAATTCCATAACCATGATATATTTTTGTATATATCGACTCCACAATTTTCTATTGCACGGTGGTGTTGAACGACATTTTATTGCCTCCACCCAAATTTAATTATATTTTGGTATTTACGAACTCTTACTATCCCCAACCCTATCTACCCTATTAATCCTAAATTTCGAGGATGAAATTCTTGTAAGTTGGGTAGGATGTAAAACCCCTATTTTTTAAATTTTTTTATTATTTTATTAGACTTAAAAATAAATTTATACAATTTATGGTTTTCTTTTATTTTTTTAAATGACCTTAGCCATTGTTGAATTTTGGAACACAAGGCGACCATGAAATTTGGCACGAAAGATGTAGCAGTGTGCCTTGACTAGTGTACTAGCCATGCCGGGGGAAGCCTAGCCATGGTGATGTCCAAACTAGGAAAACCAAACCAAATTGTGAATTGACTTATTTAAAGTATTTTATTTAAATATTATTTTATATATTGATTTTTAGATGATCCGGTTGGACTAAACCAGTTCGAATTGGGCCCGAACCAATTTAAACCCATGTGAGCATGTGGGGTGACTAAGATGACCATGTAGGAACATTTAATGTGTGTACAAATATTTTTAAATAATTTTGAGACTTGTTGAATATTTATCGACTTTTGGTACAAAATTTATGTTTTATTAATAAAATAATATTTTACAAGATGGTACAATTTTTCTGGACCCATACAAGGGTGTGTAGTAAAGTTCACACGTTGGAACAATTTTTATTGTTTTATTATTACTAAAGTTATTTTTGTGAAAATTAAATAGGCATTTTATTATTGTTGATATTTTTTGATATTATGTGATATTATTATTCTTGCCTTTTATGGCAATTTAAATTTGTGTATATATGTAAAAATATATTTTAGATGCATCATATATATAGTTAGATAATATTAAACTTTATTTCAAATTTGTGGAGATTTAATAAATATGTTATCCTATTAGATATGATTATTATTATTTAGTTGATTTTAATGTCAAATGAATTTAAATATATGTGTATATGTTTTTAAGTTGATTTCATATATGATAGATGATATTAAAATTTTCTTTTGGATTTTGTAGAAATTTGATTTGGATTTATTTAGATATATATATATATATATATATATATATATATATATATATATATATATATATATATATATATATATATTTTTTATATATATATATATATATATATATATATATATATATATATATATATATATATATATATATACAAATATATGAATATAGATAACTATATATAATATAAGTTTAGTTTAGATAAGAAGAAAATATATATATATATATATATATATATATATATATATATATATATATATATATATATATATATATATATATATATATATATATATATATGTGTGTGTGTGTTGCATGGTGGTCGGCCCCACCACCTGGCCGACCACCCACACCGCAAATAATAGCAGATGTGCGCCCCTCCCTTGATAAACAAGCAGCAGCATACTGCTATGACTTGTGCGCCCAAGTGGGGCCGGCCTTATTGGTATTAGAAGGGAGCAACTAAGCTTCATATATATTGAATTGCATTTTGGCCACCCTATTTGCATACAACTCCTACATCAAATAAAACCATGCAGTCGCCACCACCACCTAAACCCTAATTCCTTCCTCCTCTTCTCTCCTCCGACTGGCATACAACATCGCAGTCCGCACTCGGCCAACAGCACACCGCAAAAACGACAACAACGACCGTTTTGATCAACGAGGTATCCAACTTTCCTGTTCGATTACTCTCTCGATTCTAATCTGTTTTTAATCCCGTAAATTCGTATAGAAAGCCCACATGACCCACTATCGTCCCCTTCAAATAGATTTAATTATTTTGCAATAAATTTCATGTTTAATTAAATTAAAAGTCACGAAAAATCAGTTTTTATAAACCTTAAAAATCCCGTACTAGGTACGTCCCGACAAACCGGGCGACCCCGTCGTAAACCGAAAGTACCGAATGTCCGTATCGAATTTGTGGACGTGCGAGAATTGACGGAATTCAAATTGGTTGCGTGTGCGCGACGAATTTGGTCCGTATCCGTCGCATTTTTGCGTATCGGGCATTTTCGGTATTTTTCAATTACTTTGTGCACACTCATCAAATCGGGACGAAACTTGCGCCATTGGACTCAAATATTTTTCTGGTCCTGTGAGCCAAGTTTGGTCTGATTCTGAGACCGTTGATCGGGACGCTATTTTGGCAGGCCCACAATCCCACTCAACGGGCGATTTTGTGCACGGCCCACCGGAATCCAAAATTGGACATACCGTTGGGTTCGTCTCGTCAAAACAAATCCGTAGACATATAGTTTGACGACTTTAGAGACTGTAGGTTCTGGCGCACATTTCGGTGCAAAGCGGGTCCAACGACGGATATCGTTTTGACCCGAAATTACGAATTTGCCCCTGTTCCAGAATTTGACTTTTGGACAGGCGTTTTCTAGGCATATCTTTTATTCCAAACTCGTTTGTGATGTTTGTTTCTGCATCCGGAGCTTCTTGTGGATTTTGACTTTCGTGATTGACGATTCTGATTGTTGGATTTTGCTGCTTCTCGCACCACCCACAGGCAAGATACCTTGCCTTATTTACTGTTCATAATTAGATGCACCTTTATGTATTTATTTACTGCATATTTTATTATTTGTTCTTAGTTGGATCCAGTACTTGCTATTTTGTTCACTTTATTTTATTTTGGTTATTTTTCTTTCTTGTCTTTTGTATGCATATGGACCTAGTCCTAGCGAACTACCCTTTGTTAGGATCCTTGGGAGGGAGAAGACAGTTAAATGTATGGGCTACCCCAAATCCAAAAGCTGTAGTAACTACGTACTACGGTAGTCGAGTCGCGAGGGTCACTAGCCTCGAGCTATGTGGACTGATGGGTCACGTGGGCCGCTAGCCTCGAGTTATGCCGGCTGATAGTATTGGTACTGACGTGTGCGTATTGTGAGTTATTACCTTGTCCTGGGGGAGTCAGCCTTCACCTGCCCATACATCGATATGTCTTCTAATTGCCTACTAGAAAGGTTAGGGGACCTTAGCAAATTTTATGTTCCAAATCATGGCATGGAAAATGTCGCATCGTGGAATAGTAAGTTACCCCTTGTCCTTGTTTGGTTGTAGGGGTAGCCTACTGTTTCGATGATGGGATATTGAGCCGTGTTATGGTTTGGACGCTTTTACTTTATCTTTATTTTATGGTGCATTTATATTCAGTTCATATGGCATGTTCTTCCTGTATCTTGTTACGTCCCTCTGAGGACCTGGTTATCTCTCCAGGTGTGTGCTTCTGTAATTTTGCAGGTGTTCTAGCCAAGGCCGTGGTCTTCTCCATTCTTTCGAAGACGATTGCGCTTGGTTCGTCTCGTTATTTTATCGATCACTTCTTGTACATTTTATCTGAGATAGTTAGTAGTGGACTTTGTCTCCGTCCAATGATTGTATACATGACAAATTCAAAGTTGCTTTTATATCATTTATTTATCTAGTGGATGAGATTTAGTTATTATGGTTCTACTGCATTTTACATCTTATGTATTCATACGAGGTTTCCATATATTGGAGTATACTTCGTATGTGTACAGCTGGCATGTCGATGTACCTAGTCCTACGTATTTTGGGACTGGGGCGTTACAGTTTAGAATCTCTATTCAACCATTTCGTAACTCGCATTACCATTCACAAATCGTTCGAACGATATCTCGTTTGCAACTCTCAAATCATGACCAACTAAGCGCTACTCGTTCTAAGGCTTTGCGATTTCATCGCTTGTGGACGCACTCGTACTATCCGTAATTCCTTTAGTTTTGCCTGAACAATTTCTATAACGTCCATACACCACTCAGGGTTAAGTCATTCTACAAATCCTCAAAACTATCATTCGAATCAAAATCGACTTCTTTGAATCCCGTTCGAACCATTCCTCGCATTTCAAGCACGCTCATTCGCTCATGTCGACGTAGGACTCGTTAGGCACGCACGCGACTTGCTAACTTTAGCACGCATTTTCTATCAACTCAAGGTCGGCACCGTTCGGCCCAAAGGCCATCACCTATTGATGCGTTCGATTGAACACTTGTACGAGCTTTTGAAAATATTAGACTTATTGTATGGACATCCCGTGGGACAATTAAGAGAGAGCGCATCAACGATATCGACTTACGGAAGCAACACTTCAGAGTATGCGGAAACAACGGAGTTAAAGAATTCAATCGGTAGTCCAAGGACGTAAAGCCGTGCTCTGATACCATTATGTTACGCCCCGCTCACGTAGGAGCGACCGTCCTCGCTAAGGCGTGATGCCGTACGAGCCTAGATTGCGCTCGTGCAAGGCGGGTTCCATAACGGCCGATTACAGCGGCGGCGACGGGGTCGTCGTACAGAAGTCCCAAGCAGAGGTATTGAACACGCAGCAAAAATTTCGAACAATACATAAGTTATTCAAAAGAAGCTCTTTATTGATATCGAAACAACGATTATATTGGGGGCGCAAGGCCGAGATTACAATCACTCAAATTCACTCGTCTCACATTACAAGTCACTCTGCTCTCTCTCATCTTTCAATTACAATGCTTGAACCAGCGGAAGCTTCGGAAGGCGATGTCCATACATTATATCCCGTATAAGTCTATTCTTCACGCGGAACGCATGCTTCGAATCGCCAAGGAACTCCGTGCCTCGACGCATCCAAGCGAGCTCCGCGCCACGAGCTTCTACCTGCGCCTGCACATAAAAACTATGTGGGTGTCAGTACTCAACTGTACTGGTGGAGTGAGCTCCTCGCCCACTCATACAAAACCAACACGTTAATTTACTTTTGTGCAACGTATCCCATTTACGATTGTCTTTCTATTCTTGCCTTAGGATCAGTTTTAGGACCGACGCCTTGGCCTATTTGTGTCTCTAGACCATCACCGTGCTATCGTACCGATATCTTCCTTATCCTTACCTCTAGAACTTTTTTGATGCGCATTGTCAATGCTCCGACTCGAACTTGTCTTTCGTGCCATACTCTGGGACGTAACGACTCGGTCGTGTCAAATACTTGCCCGTGCCTCAAATATCGAGGCCGTGCCTCACAACGTAACCTGACTTATCCAAACTCGTCTTACGGCCCTTCCAGACTTAACTCGAAACGTCTAACACAACTTGTGGAACCAGTGTTGAGAACTCAAATACGATGCCATATCTCGTGGCAAAACACATGTCTCTACGTATAACCAAATTCTTTGGGCTCCATAATACCTTGGGTGCATACCGTGCACGCTTTCCACAACAAATCACATACCGTGCTTACGCTTCTTTTGTTACGACCGACACCGTGCATACAGATTCGCCGCGTAGCACGCCAATTATCTATATGAAAGGCCACTGGCATGACAAGCCATCGCGGACATAGCTCGGGTAGGCGGCGGGTCCTTCGATGCAGGTAGCGAGCCCCATGGAAAGTCTCCGACTACCCTCACGCAATGAATCGTGCGCTGCTATAATGTTTACCCCCTAGGATGACTGGGCCCGGTGCCCCGGCGTATAACCAGTCTAGGCAGAAATCCTTGTCGACAAGGTATCCAATGACCATGCACCTACGAGACATCTAGACTCAAGTAAATGCATGGCCTAATTTGTTGGTACGACTGGAACAATACTTAGCAACACGTGCTCTGAACCACACTTTGCGCAATGTACATCGGGACCGTGAGACTCCCAACTGAGGGACCGCCTCATACTCCTTAACGTGGATAGGAACGCGAGACTCCCAACCGAGGGACCGCTTCGTACTTCTTAAGGTGGATAGGAACGCGAGACTCCCAACCGAGGACCGCCTCGTACATCTTAACGTGGATAGGAACGCGAGACTCCCAACCGAGGGACCGTCTCGTACTTCTTAACGTGGATAGGAACGCGAGACTCCCAACCGAGGGACCGCCTCATACGTCTTAACGTGGATAGGAACGCGAGACTCCCAACCGAGGGACCGCCTCGAACTTCTTAACATGGTTAGGAATGCGAGACTCCCAACCGAGGGACCGCCTCGAACTCTAAGTGACTCGCCTTAAAACCGTAGGAACGAATGGCTATATGCAGCCGTAGAACCGTGGGACCAAGCATGCGCTCAACTTGAACAACCAAGTTCTTTTGGGTACCTAAACTCATGCCATAAGCCGTGCGATACAACTTAGCTCGTGGGACGATCAAGGCTACGCCGAGCCTTGCACTCCATGGAAACGTGCATGCTTTATCGAGCATCTACGCGGGCGACGCCTATGACTTAGGCTAACTCATAGTTTGTGACGAATACCAAATTTACCTTCTCCCAAGCCACGGGACGAAGGACCGAGTGTCATTTTCAAAGCACGCCGTGCACCAACTCTAATCCGACCGTGGGACATTTTCCATGTTCTAAACTCGATTCAATACGTTGGGATTATTCCCTTAGCTATGTGGATTCGTCTATTTTATTATCAAGCCTATTGTGCAAGTTGAAAACACACAAATTATTAAGTGAAGGCTAAGATGAGGCAAGTTCACCGAAACTACCCCACCTGAGCGATGTCTTCGAGTCGCCGTTGCAAGGCCAAGTCCGAACGCCGTCGGCGTTTCGATTCCTCCGATTGACTGAGCGGGACGTGGCCCTACAAGTATTGTGACATAGGCCATGTCCATATGTGTGTACATACATTCATGTGTGTGTGTGTTTTGTGATACACATGTGGATATGTAACTATGTGGTGTGTATCATATAGTGTGGGTATATGTGTGTGTGTATATATATATATATATATATATATATACATATATATATATATATATATATATATATATATATATATATATATATATATATATCTGTGTGTGTGTGTGTGGAGATGGGGGGGTGGGGGTGGGGGAGTATTGGATAGATATGTGGGAGTGTATATATACATATATAGCAGTAGATATATAGTGAGTAGTAGAGAAGAGGGGGATATATATGTGCAGTGCTTACCATAGCAGCAGGCAGCTTAAATAGCAGGTGCATCAGTAACAACTGCAGTAGCAGTGTGGTAGCAGGGTATGGTAGATAGATATGAAAGGGGGAATAGAAATGTATGTTCTATAGAATTTCTTGAACTGCAGTAGATAGGAGCATCAACAGCAGCAGTATGTAGAAGTAGAAGTATAAGGCAGTGGCAGCAGTTTAATAGCAGCAATAGGTAGCAGTTCATTAGCAATAACAGATAGTAGCAGTTGGTAGACAGTTAACAGCAGATTAGAGAGGTGTAACTGCATTTAAGAAGAACATGGCAGCAACAACAGCAGTTGATGCACTGCTATGCAGTGCAGGCACTAACAATAGTTGCATTAGCAGCTGTAGGAGATCAATAGGAATGCAGCAGTGTAGCTGAAGTAGCTATTGCCTTGCAAAGGCAGTAGCAGCAAGAAGGAAAAGACAGTTTGCAGTCTACGTTAGAGGAGTGCAACAGCATAGTATAACAGCAGTTGTTGTATATACACTAACATCAGTAATGTCATGCCCCAGTACCGAAATACGGAGACGGACGTCGGCCAGCTACACCGTATAAGGTACGAATACGCTATACGACGATGACGGCTGTCAAGTCTTGCTGGGTATCCTAGCATGCAAGTATCTATGGCCTAAATCCGATCTCATATCCACAGGCGATAGCAAAGAAATAATCGACAAGAAAGAATCATATGGAAAGCGGAAAAAAATACGCATATGATAATCAGGAGGTCTACAGTACAGAAATAATGTAGACGAGTATACCTTCCCACAATTCCTAGCATGGTCGGGAACTGAAGCACATCCTCCAAGTCGAGTCTGGAAGATCCATAGGGTCGGTCACATACAATCTGGGAACAATCCAGGATTGGTCAAGCCAACCGTAGCAAGTCCCAGAAAGGAATGCTCAAGGACGGGCGAAGAAAAGCCAACAGGATAAAATATGACAGTAAGACATCTATAAACAATAAGAGAAGGTAAAAGATCATGCGGTACCAATGCACGATAACAATCCAACAACTAAAAGTAATCCTGGTCGTAACCTCGGTCGATATCCTATCGTAGCATAATAACCAACCCAACAATCAAACAAGAACATGGGTTGGATCATGCACCACGATAGTCCATGTTCCTCAGTTATTCTCAGAAGTAACTCAACAATCATCACAATCATCCTAACATACACTAATACCTGCATCGCTAACTGAAGATCGCAGTCTGTCATCGGGACAGTAATCCTCCCCTACATCAAACAAGAACAAGGGAATGAAATACTGAGCCGGGACAGCGTTACGCACCAACCAGCTTAGCAAACAACAAGCTATACAATTTATATGAATAAACGGCCACTCAAAATGCCTACGGCTCTCTATGTGGAGGTTGGGTTACCCCAACAATGCAAGTATGGGAATCCTCAGATCGTGCCGTCCCAGCAGGGCCAGCGAGGCCAAGTATAGCATGTAAGAAGAGCACCGATCCCTCGTAAGGCCACCGGGCTTTGCATGTCACCACCGGTCCCTCGTAAGGCTACCGTGCCGAGCATGCCATGTATATAATGTATAGTACATAAGTAGCCGGATATTGCCATCCACTAGTACGAATGGTAACAATATCCGTGGCGGCCAGCCTGCAGGTCATGACTAATGTCTGGGATAAGGCTGGTAATGCACGATCTCAGGATTCCGTTTCCTCCCAATGTTTCTACCAGTTTAAGTTGTCTAGATTAACCCTACATTTATTCGGAATCACATGCCGTGGTCACATGATCATCCTCCTAGATGTCGTACCTCAGTACGAGAACGCTAAGTAAGAATCAACCTCGGCACCTATAGTCCCAGTTGTGATCCATCCTTAGTGTTATGCAACAAGCAAGCAAGCAATCCTAACCACGCTAAGACTATAGGCCAACTACCAGATACCCGTGCAGGTAATCATATAATATAGCCAGAATATCAAGATGGCATCGCAATGCCATATAATCATGGAAGTAGCACCTCAAAGTGCCAGTAGACAAGGGGCACCGCAGTGCAAGGTCAGGGCCAGTACCTCAAAGGGTAAGCTGGACTTATAGCACGGATACAAGTAGTCAGGTCTGGGACAAGGACAAATCTGTCAGTCACAAGAAGTCATCTGTCCACATCGTGGCATGGATATCAGGTCAAGTACAAGATCAGAACTTCTACTATAATAACATCTCAAGCATATATGGGAGCCTAGAGCTCCAATCATCCAGTCGGTCTATCCACCAGATCAATCTATCAAGAGTTACCCCTCTACGATGGAATCAATATCATGTCAGGAAGGTCAATAACCAAATACCAAGCTAATCACTATAAGCAATGTTAGGCCCTCTGGCTCACAAGAATCCTCCAAGTCAACGATCACAAGCCACTAGAAAACGAGTCCCTCAACTACCAAGACATAGCAATCAAACCAGGTTCCCCAACTACCGGAATACACAAAGGTACCAGGTTTTGGGCGCTTGGGAAGTCGAGTAAAAATCATATATTGATATCCTCGATATTTTATTCGTTCCGCGAGACACTCGCACCAATATCAAAATCCAAAAGTCCTCAAAGATATATCTGATCAAATTAGAACATCACCAAAGAACTAGCGACACTATCTAAGAATCCACTTAGTCTACCATAATCACTATCTCAATATCATATCTCCTCATAGTCAATCCTCGAATAAGATCATAATCCCAACACATGGGTCAACACTAATCAACGCCGTCGGAAGATGGCAAGGATTGTGTGAACCACTCTGGATCAGATCTACAATCCTTAAACCAAACAAGGACCAGGGTTGTAGACCTTCATCCGAGTAGAACCGCTCTCCTTATGCTATCTGACGGACAAGACAGGTCAAGACGCTAGGCGACTAATCTAGTCGGGAGTCTACCTAGCAGGCAATAGGATCAGGTAAACTATGCCAAGGTGAACATGCACGAGCCCAGTCCAGCAAACCAAAGGAATGGTTCTGCCTAGTCCTTCGAACCAAATTCCCAACTGGGAATTCTGGAAAAATTCGACAGAAACTCCTTTGTAATCAGGATGGGAGCACCCTACGAATTGGGGCTAAAACCACTCGGCACAACCCGCCGCAGAATCGCAGGCTGAGAACACTAAGTCTCAGCTACCAGCAGCACTACGATGCGTACTGGAAACAAATCGATAGCCGAGAACACTAAGTCTCAGCATCCTGTAGCACTACGATGTGTACTGGAAACCAATCGAACCCGAGACCACTAAGTCCCGGCCTCCAGCAATACTACAATGCGTACTGGGCGCCAAGCCAACACATATAACAAGAAATCGTCTCGCAGGGCGCATCACAGCACATGTCCATAGTTTTAACCCAAGCACAATCACAGCCACAAAAATAGTTAGCCAGAGCCGTTACCCGACCGCGAGTCGGACACAGGGCATATGGGGACCATCCGTACAAGTGAGACATGCTCGTGTTCTCGGAGGTGTGGATGACCCATCTGAGTTTGTTCGATACGGTCTATCCCGGTATCGAACCAAGCTATCCTAAGTTATCATGGCAGTTCTACTGCTAAGCTACACTAATCATGGTTATACATATTTTTAATAAATTAAATGCAATAAGTCCAGGAGAGAGGGCAAGAGTCGTCGATGAGCAAGGGATACTGGCCTAGAGGGCTCGGCTAGGTAAGCAAGTCTTCGGCGATCGCGATCCAGGCTAGCACGTCCATCGAGGTCCTCAAAACACACAATAAATAATCATCAGAATTAAATAATAAAATAATAACAGGAAGCACGAAGGATGGCAGGAGGCTATACCGTGCGGGTCCCACAAGTAGTACAGGGATCTGGTACGGAAATCGAGGCACGCGGACCGATATAGTCACGTAAACCGAGATGTGCACATATATTGAGACGCGCACGAGAATCGAGATGAATAGAAGACAACGTACACGTAAATCGAGACATTCACGTAGATCGAGGAAATCATGAATATCAAGATAGTGCACAAATCAATATGACACGCAAATCAAGATGTGCACGCGAATCGAGACGACACAAAGACCAATACGGCACGCAAATTGAAGCGAGTACGTAAATCGATACGTGCATATATCGAGGCGATACGGGTCACGAGGTAGGCACAAAGGCCGAGACACGAGGATCGAGACAACGCATAACCCGAGGTAGCACGAGAATCGAGGTGTACGAAAACCGAGACGGTACGCACACCAAGGTATGCGCAAACCAAGACGACACAATTCCAGGGACACGCATCCCGAAAAACACGGGAAATGAGAAAACGTGCGAACCGAGTGCACGTGACCTAAGGCACGTGGCCCGAGGAACACGCTGCCCGAGCAACGCGGGGCTCGAGGCGTCCCGCTGTCCTAGGCAGTACGTAGACCGAGGTACACGTAAAACGAGACGATACGTACACCGAGGTGCACACGACCCGAAAATACGAGGAACGAGGAAGCGCACCAACCGAGGGTGCGCTGCCCGAGACGCCGCACTGCACGGGGCAGCACGCTGCCCGAGGGTGCGTAGACCGAGAAAAAGGGAGAGAGAAGGCAGAGAAGGATCTCACCGGAGGAGGTTGCCGGCGGAGAGGGAGGCGGCCGGAGCTACTAGGGGAGGCTGGAGGAGGACGGAAGCAGCGGCAGGGGCCCAAGGAGGAGGCCGGCCGGAGAAGATGACAGAGGTGGTGGCCGCGGCGCTGGTGGTGGCGGCTGAAGGCGGTGGCCGCGGTGGAGGGGGCTCGGGAGAGGAGATTGAAAGGGAGGAGGAGCTCGGGGCGACAAGAGTGGAAGGAGGAGGTGCTGGCCGGAGCTAGGGGCTCGGCCAGGCGAAGGTGGCCGGAGGCCATGGCGGTCGCGGCTGAAGGGGGCCGCGACGGAGCCGGCCAGGCCAAGCGAAGGGGAGAAAGGGACGAGAGAGAGAGAGAGCAGTAGAGGGAGAGGGAGATCGGGCTGGAGGAGAGAGAGAAAGTATAGGTGAGAGGGAGAGAAGAAACTTCTCCTGGAAGGAGAGTGAGGAAGAGAGAGAATAAGAGAGGGGTTAGGTAGATATTTGTGAAAAGGGGGTAGACATAGAATCAAGAAATTAATTAATAACAAATAATTAATGAGGGCAAAATCACCTCCAATAAAATAATAAAAATTTCAAATATACCCCAAAATTAAAATCCTCCAAAATACGAAATACAGTCATATACCTATTTCTAAAATCGGGATGTGACATCCTACCCACCTTACAAAAATTTCGTCCTCAAAATTTCGAAATCATGTATATAAGATTTTCAAAACTAGTACATATAGGTACCATGAAAACTCTACCCACCTTACAGAAATCAAGTAATATAATAAAAAACGAACAAAATCTCAATATGAAAACATCAAAGAGAACAAGGTCTAGCTAAATAAATCAACTCGCAAGGTAAATCCAAAACATCAAAAGAATCTCAAAAATTAAAGTCTCGCATACACGAAATAACCCCATAAATCAAAACAAGTATAGAATGTCGAAAACAATGTCAGAAAACGTAAAATCCCAATTACATAAAGAAAAATAATAAATCTGCATAAAATCATAAAATACAGGATATCTGTCTCGAACCGATGACCGTAGTTTCCTAATATCCGAAAAATGTGTGCCATGGTCATTCTTTGCCACGCCATCCGGAATGGCTGCAAAAGATTCACCATGATAATATAATCGAGCGGTTGCAACTTTCGTTACCACGTCGTCAAGGTATACTAGGGTCACCTGGTACTCTTGATAAACACCGAAAACGAATCAAATCCATAACCCAAATATCCGAATCACTAAAAATCACAAAATCTCTAACAATATAACGAGTCCTAGAAACCATCAAAATCCAAAATCCAGGTGAATCGTAACACACATCCAAAAATATCTTCAATAATAACCATAAGATAGCTTTTCCAGGAAAATACTCCATATCCGTAGGAAAATACTCCAAACCAAGGATCCATATCAAAATATAATGTATAGCAAGTATATCTATAAAATAATATCTGAAACAGATAATCATGAGTGCGGAACTGTCCAGAATCAAGGAAGCCGAATCGATACGAGAATATCCCTCAGATACTCAACAAATGTTAAAATATCCAATCTCAGAGTCCTGATGAAATATTCATTCCGCAGTAATCCAGCCAACGCTCGAAGAGGACGATAATGATACTAAGTCAACACAAAGTCAACGCACGAAATGGATAACAGGAAATCAAACAAGGCAAAACACCGGTAGAGAGTACAGAACACAAGATAAATAATTATGTAGCCCAAATGAGGGAGACAAGATAACATCTCATCAAATAAGGTGATCGACATGACCAACTATAGGATCACATCTATCAAACAAGGATCAGAGGTGGATAACATGAATAAGACATGGCCAAGCAAGATAGGTCCAAGTAGAGATGAGGACCATTTCACAGGTTCAAGGGAGCGAAGGACAAGTGTAACAAGTAGGAATACCAAGGAACAGTAGACTGAGATCAATAATCATGTGATACCCAACATCTCAAAACGAGACCTGCATGGGCCACCACTAAAACCTTGTCACCCCCCAGTACCGAAATACGGGGACGGACGTCGGCCAGCTATACCGTATAAGGTACGAATATGCTATACGGCGATGACGGCTGTCAAGTCTTGCTGGGTATCCTAGTATGCAAGTATCTATGGCCTAAATCCGATCTCATATCCACAGGCGATAGCAAAGAAATAATCGACAAGAGAGAATCATATGGAAAGCAGAAAAAATACGCATATGATAATCAGGAGGTCTACAGTACAGAAATAATATAGACGAGTATACCTTCCCACAGTTTCTAGCATGGTCGAAAACTGAAGCACATCCTCTAAGTCGAGTCTGGAAGATCCACAGGGTCGGTCACATGCAATCTGGAAATAATCCAGGGTTGGTCAGGCCAACCGTAGCAAGTACCAGAAAGGAAGGCTCAAGGACGGGCGAAGAAAAGCCAGCAGGATAAAATATGACAGTAAGACATCTATAAACAATAAGAGAAGGTAAAAGATCGTGCGGTACCAATGCACGATAACAATCCAACAACTAAAAGTAATCGTGGTCGTAACCTCGGTCGATAGCCTATCGTAGCACAATAACCAACCCAACAATCAAACAAGAACATGGGTTGGATCATGCACCACGATAGTCCATGTTCCTCAGTTATTTCCAGAAGTAACTCAACAATCATCACAATCATCCTAACATACACTAATGCCTGCATCGCTAACTGGAGATCGTAGTCTGTCATCGGGACAGTAATCCACCCCTACATCATACAAGAACAAGGAAATGAAATACTGAGCCGGGATAGCGTTACGCACCAGCTAGCTTAGCAAACAGTAAGCCATATAATTTATATGAATAAGCGGCCACTCAAAATGCCTACGGCTCTCTATGTAGAGGTTGGGTTACCCCAACAATACAAGTATGGGAATCCTCAGATCGTGCCGTCCCAGCATGTCACGCCCCAGAACCAGAATACTAGAGAGCGGGGGCGAACATAGCCAGCTACGTATATTGAAATGAAGTCCATCTCGCTATACGGTCACGGCTGTCTAGATATGAGGGTTTACTACAAGCCAACAGTCTGTTAAGGTCAAGCCTACTGTCTCAATCTCAAACAAATAATATAATCACAAGATGTTTGACCATCAAATATACAATAAAAGGCGTCCCAAATATTACATATCAGCTGATTATGAAGCTAGTCGTACAAAATGCTAGGACTAGCAAGAGTTAAGTCATACATGATCAACCCTAGGATTTGTTAATCATGTTTACAGCCCGTAGACAGACAGTAAGTAAAAGTGCATCGAGCTAACAGGTGCTCGTCGGCTAAACGCCTCGAAAGAATAATTTTACAATAGAGTGAGTGAAACAAAATAGAAAACCCGCTCGTAGCCCGGGTTCCTTCTAGTCGCCACCATCGGGCTGGAGGTTCGGAAGATCTTCGGGAGCTGCTCTGAAATCTGGCCACACAAAACCAGCTGGGTCAAACTCCAGAAAGAGCAAGTGCCACAAAGGAGGCCACAAAATAAGAACAAAAGCCAGCATATCAGAACATAAAAAATGAAATAAAAGTACAAGTAATAAAGAGCACGTCAGGATAATAAACGACTAGGGACGTGGAACCATTCTGGAAACCAGGTTACAACCCGTAAACCAAACAAGGACCGGGGTTGTAACCCTTCGCCTGAATAGCTCCTTGTCTCTACCCAATTATTGTTAAAGCAAGTAAAACAATCATGTTCAGGAGTACCAGGTACAGGGACTAGGCAAGACTTAGACAGAGCTAGACATCATTCATTCACAAGCGGCCAAGCAATTACTACGGCTTACTACTTTAACTAACTAGGGTTGTCACAAGCCTGATTACTAACAAGATGCAATGAGAATTTCCCAGTCCCAAGCCCTGCAGACCATCCAGTTATCCTTCCGCGGGTTGAGAGTATGGTTGGGTATATCGCCCCGGAGACGATGTACCCTTAGGTGACTTAGAGGTACAACACATGACAGTGCGCTGGAAATGTGCTCTACTCGTCGGCAAGCTACAAGTCCAATTAAGAGCGCCCAGATAACGAGATTGTCTGTGACTGAAAATTTTCCATGAACTATAGTTTGATCTAGTCATTAGCCTAATCAATATTCAGTATGAATCCCTGACCGTGGGAACCAGGGAGTCACGTCCTAGACATGATGCAAGACAAGACAAGTGGATTGCACAAGCAAGCAAGCAGGAACACCCACGGTGTCAAGTTGATTATACGAGTCAAGTTACAAGTTACAAGTCAAGTCAAATCAGGAGTGCGCCGCCACGGACCACTATCAAGTTATCAAGATAAATCATGTCAGGGTACTTGTCAGGAGTGCGCCACGACGGGCCACTATCATGTCAGGTTGGTCATGTCAGGAGTGCACCACTACGGGTCACTGTCGTGTTATGCTAGTTCCTTGTCATACCAAGCCATGTACAATAGTTATTCCAAGCATATTAAGTAAAATCAAGTTCATGACAAAAGGCGTAAGGATATAAAATGGGCGTAAAATATCTAATAAAATATCAATATACAGGGCTATAGAAGAGCAAGGATAAAACCAAAACTCCAAGAGCCAATGGTTTGTGCAAGGGGTCAGGGGTTGGATTGCGCAGGGTGTCAGCTGCGCAGGGTGCCAAGTGCGCAGGTGCACAGGGCGCAGGGGCAGATGGCGCATGGGCCAAGTACGCAAGAGTGGATTATACAGGAATAAACTGTGCAGGAATGGACTGTGCAGGGGTGGATTGCGCAGGAGCAGACTGCGCAGGAGTGGATTACGCAGGGGGGGAATTGCGCAGGAGCAGACTACGCAGGAGTAGATTGCGCAGGGGGGGAATTGCGCAGAAATGGACTGCGCAAGAGTGGATTGTGCAGAAATGGTTGGCACAGGGCGCATGCACAATTGGCAAGTGTGCAGTCGGGCAACGGCCAGGCTGCACGGTTCAGTACTGCGCTAAAGAGCGCAGACTGTAGATCTTCTTCTCCAGGCTGAGAAGAACACCAAGAACACCAAGAATTCAAGTTTTCATATCTTTGTCAAATCAAGGCCAAATCTAGATTTTCAAAGGTCTAACTTGAGTAAAATTGAATTCTCTTCCACATGAAAGCATCAAAACAAGCAAAAATCAAAGTTTAATAGATCAAAACCAAGGATTTCTGAAAATAATCAAAACTTAGATCTAGAACAATGGAGACTCCAAATCACAAAATTCCAAGTTCTAATGTTGATCTACATGTCCTAATCTATCAAATGGATAAATAAAATTGGGTGCTTATTTGTTGGCAAGGTGCACTTGCCTATTGGTTGGTGGAGGAAGGAGGAAGAAGAAGATGGAGAAATAATTGAAAGAGTTATGGAGGAGAGAGAATATTAGTAGAATTTAATGAGGGTGGTTGTGTTGTGTTGAGGGTGGAGTGTAGGTTAAAGTGCTCCAATACATGTTAAACCAAACCAAACCAAACCAATTCTCCTCCACAAAATAAACCAAGCCAGGTAAAACCCAATTACGAGAACCAAAATTTACAAGTCAAGCCAATTACAAGTACATGCCAAAATCCGAAAAAATAAATACAGGTCTGAAATATATGCAAGTTTGACAAGGTACGTATTCAGAATATGGGTGTTACAACTCTACCCACCTTAAAAGAATTCCGTCCTCGGAATTTAATTAAGAGGCTAGAGAGACAAGGACAAGCTACATTAATCACAAGCAAGCTATAACTAGGCAAGCAATCAGGCAATCATACATGCAAGCAAGGGATGGAAAACATAAGGCATAAGGAAGACATTATACCTTACGAGTCAAACAGGTAGGGATATCGCGATCGGATGTCATCCTCACGCTCCCACGTTGACTCACCGAGAGAGTGATGACCCCAAGCAACACGGACTAAGTTAATAGTCTTGTTCTTGAGTATCTTCTTTCTCCGGTCCAATATAGACACGGGCCTCTCCTCATACGAAAGGTTGGTACCAACAACCAATTCCGAATGGTCTAGGATATGGCTCGGGTCCGGGATATACCGTCGTAATTGGGACACATGGAATACATCATGCACCTCACTTAGCGACGGCGGAAGAGCAAGACGATAGGATACATCTCCTACTCGCTCCAGGATATCAAACGGCCCTATATACCTAGGACTAAGCTTTCCCCGCATGCCAAAGCGAATGACGTCGCGGTTAGGCGAGATCCTAAGGAATACATGGTCGCCGATAGCAAACTCTAGGGGTCGCCGATGAGCATCGGCCCAATGCCGCTGGCGATCTTGGGCAACTCGAAGACGATCTCTGATCCTTCTGACCACTTCAACTGTCTGGGCAATCATTTCTGGGCCGAGCATCTGCCTCTCTCCAACATCATCCCATGCTAGCGGGGATCTACACTTCCTACCGTACAGTGCTTCGAATGGTGCCATCTGGATACTGGCCTGGAAACTATTATTGTACGAGAATTCCACAAGATGCAGGTGATCTTCCCACGAACCACCGAAGTCGAGTGTACAAGATCTCAACATGTCTTCAAGAGTCTGGATAGTGTGCTCTGACTGGCCATCTGTCTGCGGATGATATGCCGAACTGAACTGGAGACGAGTTCCCAAACTCTCTTACAAGCTACGCCAAAAGTGTGACGTAAACCTTGAATCTCGGTCCGAGGTGATACTGACGGGCACACCGTGAAGCCTGACAATCTGCCTGAGGTACATCTCTGCTAGCTGAGCCGTAGACTGCCCAACTCTAAATGGAAGAAAATGAGCCACCTTCGTGAGCCGGTCAACTATAACCCAAATAGCATCTCGACCAGCTGGGGATCTAGGCAATCCAGTCACAAAATCCATGGTCACATGCTCCCACTTCCATTCTGGAATCGGTAAGGGCTGAAGAAGTCCAACGGGCCTCTGATGTTCAGCTTTAACCTGCTGGCAAACCAAACACCGAGAGACAAACCGGGCTATCTCCCTCTTCATGCCATTCCACCAGAAGTGCTGACGGATATTACGGTACATCTTCGTGCCACCGGGATGAACATAATACTGCGAACTGTGAGCTTCTGCCATGACTTCCTGTCTGATATCTCCACTGGGTACACAAAGACGAGAGCCGTGTCGAAGTGTACCATCTTCATGAATGCATAACTCTGGCCTTCTTCCTGTCTCATACTCTGCTCTGAGCTGCTGAAGCTTGGAATCTGTAGACTGTGCCATCCGGATCCTCTCAACTATGCTGGACTGAACCTGTAGGCTGGCCATCAACGCCACGTTGGAAGGAAGAACCACTTCAATCCCCATCTTCTGAAAATCTGCCAATAACTCTGGTTGCGCCGTTAGGAAATAAACTCCAGCTCTCCGGCTCAACGCATCTGCTACAACGTTGGCCTTCCCTGGATGATACTGCAAATCCACATCGTAGTCCACCAATAGCTCAAGCCATCTTCTCTGTCGCATATTAAGGTCCTTCTGGGTAAAAACATACTTCAGGCTCTTGTGATCAGTAAATATCTCTACTCTATCTCCGTACAAGTAGTGCCTCCACAACTTAAGTGCAAACACTACTGCTGCTAGCTCCAAGTCGTGGGTCGGGTAATTCTTCTCATGATCACGAAGTTGACACGATGCATAAGATATTACCTTCCCATGCTGCATCAAGACACACCCCAATCCTCTACCTGAAGCATCGTAATAAACTGTGAATCCTCCGGTCCCATCTGGAAGCGTGGGAATGGGAGCTGTTATCAATCCTCGCTTCAACTTTTCGAAGGATTCCTGACACTCTGCTGTCCAAACAAATGGCACATCCTTACGAGTCAACTGGGTCATCGGCGCTGAAATCCTTGTAAAATCTGAAACGAATCGCCGGTAGTAGCCGGCCAATCCAAGGAAGCTGCGAACCTCTGCCACTGAACTAGGTGCTGGCTAAGTCTCGATAGCCACAATCTTCTGAGGATCCACTTCCACTCCTCTTCGAGTAATGATGTGACCCAAGTACGAAATGCGATCGAGCCAGAACTCGTATTTACTGAACTTGGCATACAACTGATGCTTCCTAAGCGTCTGAAAGACGATTCTGAGATGCTGCTCATGCTCTGTT
The DNA here is from genome assembly GCA_029216955.1 of Iris pallida. Taxonomy (NCBI): domain Eukaryota; kingdom Viridiplantae; phylum Streptophyta; class Magnoliopsida; order Asparagales; family Iridaceae; genus Iris; species Iris pallida. The sequence continues at coordinate 3,297,338 of JANAVB010039816.1, read as the reverse complement.
TCGCTCTTACTGTAGACCAAGATATCATCTAGGAACACGATCACGAACTGATCCAGGTAAGGCATAAAAATACGATTCAAGAGGTCCATGAATACTGCTGGCACATTGGTTGCTCCAAAGGGCATAACAAGGAACTCCCAATACCCATATCTCGATCTAAATGCTGTCTTCGGAATGTCCTGCTCTCTGACTCTGATCTGGTGGTATCCTGACCGCAAGTCTATCTTTGAGAACACTGAAGCCCCTTTGAGTTGATCAAACAAGTCATCTATCCTCGGGAGAGGGTATCTGTTCTTGATTGTCACAGAGTTCAAGGTACGATAATCTACACATAACCTGGAGGTACCATCCTTCTTTTTCACAAGAAGCATCGGGGCTCCCCAAGGCGATCCACTTGCACGAATGAATCCCTTGGTCCTGAGTTCTTCAATCATCTTGTACAATATCTTCAACTCTGAAGGCGCCATTCTGTAGACTCGCTCTGATACTGGTGCTGTTCCGGGGATCAAGTCTATAGTGAACTCGATCTCCCTCTCTGGCGGTATCCCTGGAAGCTCCTCTGGGAAGACATCTGGAAACTCTTCAACTATCCTGGGCAACTGTACTGCTGCTACTGCCATCCGCAATACTGGAGAAGATGGCTCCACCGCGCCTCTGGAAAATGAAAACTCTGGCTCGCCTGGAATGCTGAAAACAACTCTGCCAACATGGCAGTCTATCCTAGCATACTGGTTCCTCAACCAATCCATGCCTAAGACTACATCATAGTCTGCCATAGGGAATTCTATAAATCTAGCGGAGAACTCTCTACCGCTAACTACGATCCGACACGAGGAAAACACTCAATCTACACCCACAAGACCATTACCAGTAAGTATATTAAGCCTCACTGATAATGACTCGGGCTCTAATCCTATCCGTGTCGCGAATCGTGCAGACATGAATGAATACGATGCACCAGAATTAAATAATACTGAAGCTGAAAAGGAGTTGACGAGAATAGTACCTGCCACTACCTCACCTGGTGCAACTTCTTCTTCCATAGCCATCATCATGGCCTAACCTCTAGCTGCGGGTCCCCTCTGCTGGAAACCCCTCTGCCTGCTCTGTACTAGAGCCTGGGCACACTGCTGCTGGAATGCCTGGGCCTGAGGCAACAATGGCCTCGGGTACTGCTGCTGCTGCATGGGTGCTGGTCCCCTAGCCGATGGACTGGTTAGGTTGGAAGAGAAAGAACTACCCCTATTCGGGCAGGCTCCTATCTTGTGATCTGCCGCTCCACAAGCTAGGCACAATCCTTGTGCCCTACGATAATCTGCCACTACATGGCCTGGCTTCCCACAATAAGAGCATCCCATTGCGGAAGTCTGCTTCTGCTTCTGCTGCTGCGGGTACGTCGGGGTGGAATACTGAACGGACGTCACTGAGGCCGCCCGCCTCGGAGTTCCAATAGTCAATCCCCTAGCTGCCGGGACTGGAGCTGATGATTAGTGCATCTGACTGTGGGACCGCTTCCTACCTCCGGTCCTATCCACGATCCTCTGGGAGGTGTACTCATGCCTCCTAGCTGCCCTCAATACCGCATCGAACGTCTGGTGCTCGAACTGCTCGACTGCCAACAAGATCTCCAAATGCAGTCCCTGCTGGAACCGCTGGGCCCTATCAAACTCGGTCGCCACCAAGGTGGGGGCAAACCTACTGAGTCTAGAAAACTCAGATGCATAACTGTCGACTGTTCTACCTCCTTGCTTCAGGTTGGTAAATCTGGTCTGCAGGTCGTACCGAGCCACAGCATCAAAATACTTCGTCTGGAATCTCTTTCTAAACACTGCCCAAGCAATGGGTGCCACCAATCCCATGGCTTGCGGTGCCCACCAACTGCGAGCTAAGTCCAGTAACTGCAGGCGTACCACCGCCACCTTCTCATTCTCAGGTGTCCTGGCTGCTTCCAGAATCACCTCGGTATCCTGAAGCCAAGCGTCCGCGGCAATCGCATCTTCACTGCCGTCGAAGAAAGGAGGGTTCAGGCGCTTGAAGCTGTTGGCCGCGCTGTTCCCTGGATGACCGCCTCTGGTCAAAGCATCTACCACAGTCTGGTGCAAGGCGTCTCCTCTACGATCCTGAGAAGCTATCAAGGTCCTGATGAGACCTACCAAGGTGCCATCATCCGGCTCAGCAGGCTGAACAGGCTGAACTGGGGGCTCTCCTCTAGAAGGCACAACTCTGGAGGCTACTCCCGAATGCTGGGCTTGATCTCCTGGTTGCTGGTCCACAGGAGGTGCTCCACCTTGCTGATCAGCGGGGTCAGGTACAGTGCCGCTGAAGAAGACGACACAGGAAAAAAACAATAAGGAAGGACCAGGACAGATCAACGATACAAGCACACGATCAGGGCAAGAATCCAGAGATGTAGAGGATATGAATGGAGATCAAGGACGAGTACTGATTGAGACATCTATTAGGTAAACCCTCACATTTCTTGATTGACAAGACCTGCTTGGGCCACCACTTAAACCATGTCACGCCCCAGAACCAGAATACTAGAGAGCGGGGGCGAACATAGCCAGCTACGTATATTGAAATGAAGTCCATCTCGCTATACGGTCACGGCTGTCTAGATATGAGGGTTTACTACAAGCCAACAGTCTGTTAAGGTCAAGCCTACTGTCTCAATCTCAAGCAAATAATATAATCACAAGATGTTTGACCATCAAATATACAATAAAAGGCGTCCCAAATATTACATATCAGCTGATCATGAAGCTAGTCGTACAAAATGCTAGGACTAACAAGAGTTAAGTCATACATGATCAACCCTAGGATTTGTTAATCATGTTTACAGCCCGTAGGCAGACAGTAAGTAAAAGTGCATCGAGCTAACAGGTGCTCGTCGGCTAAACGCCTCAAAAGAATAATTTTACAATAGAGTGAGTGAAACAAAATAGAAAACCCACTCGTAGCCCGGGTTCCTTCTAGTCGCCACCATCGGGCTGGAGGTTTGGAAGATCCTCGGGAGCTGCTCCAAAATCTGGCCACACAAAACCAGCTGGGTCAAACCCCAGAAAGAGCAAGTGCCACAAAGGAGGCCACAAAATAAAAACAAAAGCCAGCATATCAGAACATAAGAAATAAAATAAAAGTACAAGTAATAAAGAGCACGTCAGGACAATAAACGACTAGGGACGTGGAACCATTCTGGAAACCAGGTTACAACCCGTAAACCAAACAAGGACCGGGGTTGTAATCCTTCGCCTGAATAGCTCCTTGTCTCTACCCAATTATTGTTAAAGCAAGTAAAACAATCATGTTCAGGAGTACCAGGTACAGGGACTAGGCAAGACTTAGACAGAGCTAGACATCATTCATTCACAAGTGGCCAAGCAATTACTACGGCTTACTACTTTAACTAACTAGGGTTGTCACAAGCCTGATTACTAACAAGATGCAATGAGAATTTCCCAGTCCCAAGCCCTGCAGACCATCCAGTTATCCTTCCGCGGGTTGAGAGTATGGTTGGGTACATCGCCCCGGAGACGATGTACCCTTAGGTGACTTAGAGGTGCAACACATGACAGTGCGCTGGAAATGTGCTCTACTCGTCGGCAAGCTACAAGTCCAATTAAGAGCGCCCAGATAACGAGATTGCCTGTGACTGGAAATTCTCCATGAACTATAGTTTGATCTAGTCATTAGCCTAATCAATATTCAGTATGAATCCCTGACCGTGGGAACCAGGGAGTCACGTCCTAGACATGATGCAAGACAAGACAAGTGGATTGCACAAGCAAGCAAGCAGGAACACCCACGGTGTCAAGTTGATTATACGAGTCAAGTTACAAGTTACAAGTCAAGTCAAGTCAGGAGTGCGCCGCCACGGACCACTATCAAGTTATCAAGAAAAATCATGTCAGGGTACTTGTCAGGAGTGCGCCACGACGGGCCACTATCATGTCAGGTTGGTCATGTCAGGAGTGCACCACTACGGGTCACTGTCGTGTTATGCTAGTTCCTTGTTATACCAAGCCATGTACAATAGTCATTCCAAGCATATTAAGTAAAATCAAGTTCATGACAAAAGGCGTAAGGATATAAAATGGGCGTAAAATATCTAATAAAATATCAATATACAGGGCTATAGAAGAGCAAGGATAAAACCAAAACTCCAAGAGCCAATGGTTTGCGCAAGGGGTCAGGGGTTGGATTACGCAGGGTGTCAGCTGCGCAGGGTGCCAAGTGCGCAGGTGCACAGGGCGCAGGGGCAGATGGCGCATGGGCCAAGTGCGCAGGAGTGGATTGCACAGGAATGAACTGTGCAGGGGTGGATTGCGCAGGAATGGACTGCACAGGGGTGGATTGCGTAGGAGCAGACTGCGCAGGAGTGGATTGCGCAGGGGGGAATTGCGCAGGAGCAGACTGCGCAGGAGTGGATTGCACAGGGAAGGAAATGCGCAGAAATGGACTACGCAGGAGTGGATTGCACAGAAATGGTTGGCGCAGGGCACGTGCGCAATTGGCAAGTGCGCAGTCGGGCAACGGCCAGGCTGCGCGGTTCAGTACTGCGCTAAAGAGCGCAGACTGTAGATCTTCTTCTCCAGGCCGAGAAGAACACCAAGAACACCAAGAATTCAAGTTTTCATATCTTTGTCAAATCAAGGCCAAATCTAGATTTTCAAAGGTCTAACTTGAGTAAAATTGAATTCTCTTCCACATGGAAGCATCAAAACAAGCAAAAATCAAAGTTTAATAGATCAAAACCAAGGATTTCCAAAAATAATCAAAACTTAGATCTAGAACAATGGAGACTCCAAATCACAAAATTCCAAGTTCTAATGTTGATCTACATGTCCTAATCTATCAAATGGACAAATAAAATTGGGTGCTTATTTGTTGGCAAGGTGCACTTGCCTATTGGTTGGTGGAGGAAGGAGGAAGAAGAAGATGGAGAAATAATTGAAAGAGTTATGGAGGAGAGAGAATATTGGTGGAATTTAATGAGGGTGGTTGTGTTATGTTGAGGGTGGAGTGTAGGTTAAAGTGCTCCAATACATGTTAAACCAAACCAAACCAAACCAATTCTCCTCCACAAAATAAACCAAGCCAGGTAAAACCCAATTACGAGAACCAAAATTTGCAAGTCAAGCCAATTACAAGTATATGCCAAAATCCGAGAAAATAAATACAGGTCTGAAATATATGCAAGTTTGACAAGGTACGTATTCAGAATATGGGTGTTACACAGCAGGGCTAGCGAGGCCAAGTATAGCATGTAAGAAGAGCACCGATCCCTCGTAAGGCCACCGGGCTTTGCATGTCACCACCGGTCCCTCGTAAGGCTACCGTGTCGAGCATGCCATGTATATAATGTATAGTACATAAGTAGCCAGATATTGCCATCCACTAGTACGAATGGTAACAATATCCGTGGCGGCCAGCCTGCAGGTCATGACTAATATCTGGAATAATGCTGGTAATGCATGATCTCGGGATTACGTTCCCTCCCAATGTTTGTACCAGTTTAAGTTGCCTAGATTAACCCTACATTTATCCGAAATCACATGCCGTGGTCACATGATCATCCTCCTAGATGTCGTACCTCAGTACGAGAACGCTAAGTAAGAATCAACCTCGGCACCTATAGTTCCAGTTGTGATCCATCCTTAGTGTTATGCAACAAGCAAGCAAGCAATCCTAACCACGCTAAGACTATAGGCCAACTACCAGATACCCGTGCAGGTAATCATATAATATAGCCAAAATATCAAGATGGCATCGCAATGCCATATAATCATGGAAGTAGCACCTCAAAGTGCCAGTAGACAAGGGGCACCGTAGTGCAAGGTCAGGGCCAGTACCTCAAAGGGTAAGCTGGACTTATAGCACGGATACAAGTAGTCAGGTCTGGGACAAAGACAAATCTGTCAGTCACAAGAAGTCATCTGCCCACATCGTGGCATGGATATCAGGTCAAGTACAAGATCAGAACTTCTACTATAATAACATCTCAAGCATATATGGGAGCCTAGAGCTCCAATCATCCAGTCGGTCTATCCACCAGATCAATCTATCAAGAGTCACCCCTCTACGATGGAATCAATATCATGTCAGGAAGTTCAATAACCAAATACCAAGCTAATCACTATAAGCAATGCTAGGCCCTCTGGCTCACAAGAATCCTCCAAGTCAAGGATCACAAGCCACTAGAAAACGAGTCCCTCAACTACCAAGACATAGCAATCAAACCAGGTTCCCCAACTACCGAAATACACAAAGGTACCAGGTTTTGGGCGCTTGGGAAGTCGAGTAAAAATCATATATTGATATCCTCGATATTTTATTCGTTCCGCGAGACACTCGTACCAATATCAAAATCCAAAAGTCCTCAAAGATATATCTGATCAAATTAGAACATCACCAAAGAACTAGCGACACTATCTAAGAATCCACTTAGTCTACCATAATCACTATCTCAATATCATATCTTCTCATAGTCAATCCTCGAATAAGATCATAATCCCAACATATGGTTCAACACTAATCAACGCCGTCGGAAGATGGCAAGGATTGTGTGAACCACTCTGGATCAGATCCACAACCCTTAAACCAAACAAGGACCAGGGTTGCAGACCTTCACCCGAGTAGAACCGCTCTCCTTACGCTATCTGACGGACAAGACAGGTCAAGACGCTAGGCGACTAATCTAGTCGGGAGTCTACCTAGCAGGCAATAGAATCAGGTAAACTATGCCAAGGTGAACATGCACGAGCCCAGTCCAGCAAACCAAAGGAATGGTTCTGCCTAGTCCTTCGAACCAAATTCCCAACTGGGAATTCTGGAAAAATCCGGCAGAAACTCCTTTGTAATCAGGATGGGAGCACCCTACGAATTGGGGCTAAAACCACTCGGCGCAACCCGCCGCAGAATCGCAGAATCGCAGGCTGAGAACACTAAGTCTCAGCTACCAGCAGCACTACGATGCGTACTGGAAACAAATTGGTAGCCGAGAACACTAAGTCTCGGCCTCCAGTAGCACTACGATGCGTACTGGAAACCAATCGAACCCGAGACCACTAAGTCCCGGCCTCCAGCAGCACTACAATGCGTACTGGGCGCCAAGCCAACACATATAACAAGAAATTGCCTCACAGGACGCATCACAACACATGTCTATAGTTCTAACCCAAGCACAATCACAGCCACAAGAATAGTTAGCCAGAGCCATTACCCGACCGCGAGTCGGACACGGGGCATTCGGGGACCAACCGTACAAGTGAGTCGTGCTCGTGTTCTCGGCGGTGTGGATGACCCATCTGAGTTTGTTCGATACGGTCTATCCCGGTATCAAACCAAGCTATCCTAAGTTATCATGGCAGTTCTACTGCTAAGCTACACTAATCATGGTTATACATATTTATAATAAATTAAATACAATAAGTCCAGGAGAGAGGGCAAGAGCCGTCGATGCGCAAGGGATACTTGCCTAGAGGGCTCGGCTAGGTAAGCAAGTCTTCGGCGATCGCGATCCAGGCTAGCACGTCCATCGAGGTCCTCAGAAAACACAATAAATAATTATCAGAATTAAATAATAAAATAATAACAGGAAGCACGAAGGATGGCAAGAGGCTATACCGTACGGGTCCCGTAAGTAGTACAGGGATCTGGCACGGAAATCGAGGCACGCTGACCGATATAGTCACACAAACCGAGACGTGCATATATATCGAGACGTGCACGAGAATCGAGATAAACAGGAGACAACGTACACGTAATTCGAGACGTGCACGTAGATCGAGGAAATTACGAATATCAAGATAGCATGCAAATCAATATGACATGCAAATCGAGACGTACACGCGAATCGAAACGGCACAAAGACCAATACGGTACGTAAATCGAAGCGAGTACGTAAATCGATGCGTGCATATATCGAGGCGGCACGGGTCACGAGGTAGGCACAACGGCCGAGATACGAGGATCGAGACAACGCACAACCCGAGGTAGCACAGGAATCAAGGTGCACGAAAACCGAGATGGCACGCACACCAAGGTGTGCGCAAACCAAGACGACACAATTCCAGGGGCACGCATCCCGAGAAACATGGAAAATGAGGGAACGCGCGAACCGAGTACACGTGACCCAAGGCACGTGGCTCGGGGAATACGCTGCCCGAGCAGCACGGGGCTCGAGGCGTCCAGCTGCCCTAGGCAGCACGTAGATCGTGGTATACGCAAAACGAGACGACACGTACACCGAGGTGCACACGACCCAAAAACATGAGGAACGAGGAAGCGCACCAACCGAGGGTGCGCTGCCCGAGACGTCGTGCTGTACGGGGAAGCACGCATCTCGAGGGTGCACAGACCGAGAAAAGGAGAGAGAGGAGGCAGAGGAGGATCTCACCGGAGGGGGTTGTCGACGGAGTGGGAGGCGGTCGGAGCTACTAGGGGAGGCTGGAGGAGGACGGAAGTAGCAACAGGGGCCCACGGAGGAGGCCGTCCAGAGAAGATGACAGAGGTGGTGGCCGCGGTGCTGGTGGTGGCGGCTGAAGGCGGTGGCCGCGGCAGAGAAGGCTCGGGAGAGGAGATTGAGAGGTCGGGAGAGAGAGGAGGAGCTCAGGGCGACAAGAGGGGAAGGAGGAGGTCTTGGCCGGAGCTGGGGGCTCGGCCAGGCGAAGGTGGCCGGAGGCCATGGCGGTGGCGGCTGAAGGGGGCCGCGACGGAGCCGGCCAGGCCGAGCGAAGGGGAGAAAGAGACGAGAGGAAGAGAGCAGTCGAGGGAGATCGGGCTGGAGGAGAGAGAGAAAGTGTAGGTGAGAGGGGGAGGAGAAACTTCTCCTGGAAGGAGAGTGAGGAAGAGTGAGAATGAGAGAAGGGTTAGGTAGATATTTGTGAAAAGGGGGTAGACATAGAATCAAGAAATTAATTAATAACAAATAATTAATGAGGGCAAAATTACCTCCAATAAAGTAATAAAAATTTCAAATATACCCCAAAATTAAAATCCTCCAAAATACGAAATACAGTCGAAATACAGTCATATACCTATTTCTAAAATAGGGATGTGACAAGTAACAACAATAGATTGCATTAGCAGCGGGGTAGTAGACAAGGGATGCAAGCGTAGTAGCAGCATAGGAAATTTGTAGTTAGTTGTGTGCTAGTGTAGGCTGGTGTTTGAATGTCCAGATTTGTGTAGGTAGTATATATGTTGAGTAGTGAGTTCTAATGTGTGTGTGTCTAATTGGTATTACCTTGAGATTGATATAGGTAATTAGGGATTTTAGGGTGTGGTAGGTATCAACTATAGGTAAGGTAAGAGTGTATTATGAGTATTTCCTATGTGATATAGGATAGGGTAAATACTAGATATGTAGGTAATTAAGTATACTAAGGAATGGGTATTACCTATGGGATATGTGTTAAGGTAATATGATATGTGTAGGTTATAGAGGAAGGGTATTTGGGCATACCTAGGTAACATGTAGACATGGTATAGGAATGTTAGGTAAGGGTATGTATAGGATAATTAGCTAAGGTATATTAGTACGAGTCCATATACATATATTATAGGATATATACATAAGGTGCTAGCTAGTATTACCTAGTATTAGCTAGGATACCTTGGTGTAGCAAGGTATGGACCTAGCAATCTAGACAAGGACTAGTATGTCCTACAAAATCTGGTTTAGCAAGGTATTGACCAAATGTGACTCTAGAAACAAGATATTGACATAGAATTGACCTAGAAATCACATTTCAATTTAGATATCAATGATTATCACTCCAAATATCAATTGACATTGAAATTCCAAATTTAGGTCTTTGAGGTACTATAACGGATACAGTTTGATACTTCACCCTGGATTCCAGGCAAGTACATTCTCTGATAATTTTTCGTTTATGATATCTTCTATGTTTTTTGTATCTAGTATAGATATTCTTGGCTCAGGTGATTAAAGGTCTTAGTGTGTGTCAAACATTAAGAATAGAACATTAAACAATTGAAACGACGTACATCAAATGTACGGGTCGTGGTAGGACAGTGATGGTAGAACATTGAAAGACAATATCGATATGTGCATCACATGCACGACTCCGAGAATATTGAACACTAGGCCTAGAATATTGATTATGGCGTTGAGCGTGCCCTTGCGCACGAAAGCTACGAAATGACTAAGTAAGCAAAATAGGGCAAGTTGTAGTACAATGCCGCGGAACCTGTCGTAACATTGAAAGATATACTTCGTGCATCGAAGTATGCAGTTGTGGCACAATTTCTATGGAACTGTCATTATACGAATAACTTATGAATGGAAGGCGTTGAGTATAAGATACGAAAAGTATAAGCCGTTAGGCGTCGTGCATCAATACGAATGTATTGGGGCATAATGCCGAGGGAACTTGAGATAGAGATGATGGAATATGTTTATGGAACGTAGGATTGGTTGGAATGATATGACTTGTTTGCTATGGTACGTATTGTATGGTCAATGGACTCGGATGGCCCGTGCACGGGTGCGGCTTCCCTCGAACGGTTACGACCGGGGCACCGGGACCGTTCGGCTTAGGAAGGAATTATGTATGGTATTTATGGTGCACTTCATTAGGACGAGTTGCGACCGGCCAATGTTGTGATAAGGTATGATATCAGTAAGTTTGAGATCCTTCAGATACTGGGTTAGCAACCGTACTGGAGCGATCATATGCTTACACATAAAAGATGCCAAGTCCATTACGGTATGAAATACCGTGACCTTTATATAGATAGGGCCGGTGGACTGAGATCAGAGTTGTGTGCAGGCACAGGGCCTGCCATCCGTATGTATATGTCTAAGTTTGGTTGGTTGGCTGCGTGAATTGTATGATTGGTTATGCATATTTCTAACGATTACAGGCTAAGTGAAATAAGACGGAAACATGCACGATCACTATGCTTATGTTCATATTATGTCCAACTGTATCTACTACAGGGACACGATATTGGACACATTTATGATAAGTTGCTATGCTTAAATATTGCCATAAAACTGATCCTAAGGCTAAATAGAAAGATCACCAAATAATGTTACATATTTCACTAAATGTACTTAGTGTTAGTTTGGGTGCGAGTGTGCCTTGATCAGTACAGCGAGGACGAAAGTACTAATCCACCATTAGTTTGCTTGCAGGTTCAGGATATGTTCGGCTCGGGACGGGGCTTGGTTTGGACGCGCCGAGGCATGAAGTCCTTAGTATTTCAAGAGGAGCTACCGCATTGGCATTCGGACTTGCAACATGGAGATGTTCGGCCGAAAACTACTTGTTGGCTATAAAGAGGCATAATGTATAGAATAATGTAATCCTTTGTGAGCTAGAGAGATCATGAGTGTTGTAGCCAGTTGGTATATTCAGTTGGGCTTTTCAAAGTCTTTGTAACCTTCAGTTCATTATCAATAAAAAGAGATTCTTATTGTGTACTATGTTTCCTTCCCCTGCTTATGTTATCAATTTGAGATAAACACTATGTGAACCTGTTATCTTGCCTTGTACAAGCACAACTCCAGGCTCGTGTGGCATCACGCCCCAGCGAGGACGATGATTCGGGTAAAATCTAGTGAGGACGAGCGATTTTCTGGGTCGGGGCATGACAAGTTGGTATCAAAGCGGTTCCATCCTATGGACCGTGAACGAATCTCTTTGACCCTCAGTTCCTTCGATATCGAAAATCAGTTGACTCTAAGTTGTTTCTGCAACCGCATGGCTCATGGATCTGCTCGATGTTACATTGGATATTTCATACAATAAGTCTATATTAAGTGCATACGTCTGCCACAAGTAAGTCGTGACTATCATGCTATCTCCGAGTGCCATCCGAGAATATTGGTTGCACGAAGTGCAACGAGTTACGAAATATTGGTTGCCCGAAGTGCAACAAAGTTGCTAGTCGTTGGTTGCACGAAGTGCAACGAATATAGGGATATTGGGTGTACGAAGTGCAATGATATACATATTGTTGATCGCATGAAGTGCGAGAAGTTATGTGTTGTTGGTTGTACGAAGTACGAATGGCTATATGTTGTTGGTAGCACGGAGTGTAGCAAGTCGTGAATCGTTCGTTGCATCGGTACAACGAGTCGACATGGTATGATACATGTTATATGGCTATGCAGATGAATAGAGAATGTGTAACGGATTCAAGTAATGGCTTTGAGTAACGAGAATGAATCGTTGCACGAGTTACAACAAGTACGATTGGGAAATCGTGGATGCGATAATAACGAGTCGAGTTGGTCGCTAAGTCGAACTTGAGTAGGCAAACTGTAAGTTGGCCAAGTTGCATCGAGTTTTGAAGTAGGCGAACATTTATGTTGGCCGTATGTCGCGTTGAGCATTGAGTTAGCGAATGTTGAGTCGTGATTAATATGATCACCAAGGCACGGTTAGCCCCGAATGAATGTCAAACTTGGACGAACGACTATCATGTTGGTCCAGTTATTGTGCAAACTCGAGTAAGAGAACGCTGGAGCTGGGATCAAAAAAGATCACCACGGGATAGTTAACTTGAAATAGATGTCGGACCTATGCGGAGTGTAAAATCGAGTAATGACTCGATTTCGAGTGGTATATACAATACCACTTGTGCGATCAGTATAGTGAAGCATTGTATCGATAACGATATGCTCGATTTCTGAGTGGTATATACAATACCACTTAACGATAGCTATGTTAAGCCTTTTGGTGACTTGCAATAGAATACATTGAGACGATTGTGTCGATTACGATAGGTTTGTCCTCAACGGACGGAGTAGTACCGAGACTCGAGTGGGAATGACTCGATAGAAGTCGATGCAAGTATGCTTCGATGAATTGAGTTGAACGATATGTGTGAAGTCATATCCATAGATGATACGTCGGACGAGAATTCGTTGGGTGTAAGCCAAAATGATAGGCTGAGCATAGCGAGGGAATATTGTGTTGAGAAAATAGTTGACTCAGTCAGAATTGAGTTAAGTCAGTATGAAAAATATTCGGAACGAGTTGAGTAGGTATGGACTAATCATACAAACAAATTTGAGTTAGCACGAAGAGTCGGTAGCAAGATCTGGAAGTGCGAGTTAGGAATACGAGAATGGATATATGAATTGGAAATCGTGTCTCAATGATAATAGTTAGTTACAACGGGATGGATCTTGATGTGTGCAAGACTTGATTCGTATTCGAGTTCGGATAATGGCAGTGATTGCAACGAATTGAAGCTTATGAGAGAGGAAGATGTTCAAGTTATGAATATCGACGATGGTATTTAGGCGTATCAAATACGATATATAATAACTTGGGGATACTCTGATCAAATGAACAAAAATTGTGTTAAGCATTGTTGTTGGATGAATGAGATGCAAGTTAAGTTGATGGCAGTTTGGATGATAACGGTAGGAGCGCTTCGAAGAATTTGAGAGTGGATGGATATTACCTGGATGAAAACGAAAGTGTCTTGATTGCTTCGTGGATAACCACTATGTTAACATTCTTGTCTTGTGCAAGCACAACACCAGCCTCGTACATGCATCACGCGATTAGGATGACTATTCTGCGTGAGCACTGGTATGGTGATTCATGTCCAGCGGGGATGGTCGAACTTACAAGGCGTGGCAAATTGGATTTAGACTTGTGGTTTGATGCGAAGGTAAATTTGAGGATTGTTGCGATAAGCATATAGTTTGTCAGATATTGATCGTGGGTAGATAGACTCGTACTCGAGACGAACAAATATCTCTCGGTTAGCGATATAGTTAACGGTAGTGCACGAGTGATTCGAGTAGTAAACAGCGCATCAGTTGCACGGGGGTAGATAAATTATGGATTGGTAAATTATGTCGAATTGGATAAAGTCTCATAGGAATTGTTGGGAATTGATTTGGCTCCGAGATAGGATATAGCATGGTTCGTAGTAACTATCCCTCGTTGATGATCTTCAATTATCAAGTGTAGCTTCGGGGCAGCTGACCTTAAAAGACTTGATCGCCCAATCAAAGTAAATGTCAAGGACCGTAGGACGACCCTAATGAAGTCGCATAAGAAATTGCATCGAGGATGAATGATGATGTAGTGCATGTTGAGGAACGTACTTAGCATTGTGATGCGGTAAGATGATTACAAGAATTTTGCAATGTGCGAGAGCGACGAATAGTGAAATGACCCTAAGATTTGTGTCGTAGATCGGTTGAGTAACAATTAGGCTATGTGTGCTGAGCGCACAATCTATGTTACGAAACAAACTAGTCAGAATTAATTCAAAAATTGAGTAAAAGATTCGTACTCGATCGAGAATCAGAGATGGGCGTATCGTAAAAGACCTTGGGTCCGAAAGATTGTTGTCTTTGAGCATCATAGACTCAAGTTGACCTCTTGTGTCGGGAGATTAAGTACGATGTCTGGATAAGTTACCTAGCGGGGGTAGCCCCAGACGCAATACGTGGAGAGCGAGAGAATGTGAATCATATTTGGATAGTTGTGTGCGAGACTTAGTGCAAATGGTAGGCAAAGGAATTTGAGACATGTTGGACTTGGTCCATGGCATTGAGGCCAAATTCTTACGAACAATTAGATGAAAGATTTGAGTTGTGCGAAAGATAGAAAACGGTTGGGCCGGTAAGCATTGCGGAGAATTGTTGCGATTGGATATGCAATGACTTAATGCAATGCGTGCGTTAGATGGCCGACGAGAAACTTATGGAAACGAAGTTACAGTTTTGAATCAAGTTATATGCAGAGATGTTGGAAGATAAATCACGTGTTATGTATACGAGAAAGATTTTGGAAATAGACATTAAGATCTGACCAAGTCGAGAACGAAATAACTGGTGCTTGAGGATCTAAGTGGAGCCTATTAGCTTTGTCCCGATATCCTAAAACTGAGATTGGCTGAAATGAATATATTGGTAGAACGCCTAAAATATGTGTATGATCCAAACTAAGTTGTATGATTCAAACGATAGTGGCACGAGATCGTAAAACGATCTAGCGGAACACTTGGATTAAGTGTTGGTTTCGGTTCGAGGACGAACCTTATTTTGAGTGGTATATTATGTAATGCCCCGTTCCGCACGGTGCATTACGATGAGTCGTTGACTCGAAAAGTTGCGTTGACCCGAAGAAGTATCGATACAAATCGATGCAAGAGTTACGTTAGCCCGAAAAGAAGCTTGAGTCGATTCGAATCTATAAGTGGAAGCAATGCAAAGCATAAGTTCGGGTGGAACAAAGTGTTGACTTCGGTTGATCTGGTGTGCAGGCTATGCTTTTACGTTGGACGATAAGAGGTCGGCATTTTGCCTTATTTACTAAAGTATCCGTAAAACCAAAACCTCGCCCTGCAACGGACTCAGGCATGGGCACGATAGGCCGAATCAATCGAGTAGCTCAATGGAATGCTAAGTCAGAAGAGTTAGCCGTGCAACCAAATTATGGAATCGAGCTGCATCAGCTCGGCGAGACGACAAGGTATATCGGCTTAAGATGGACGAGTTCTTGATTCTCTCTCCCTACTCATTCACATCTAATAAATTATAGAATTGTATGCGATTGTGGCTATTGAGTTAGCGAGCGTGGCTCGGGTGATTAAAGGTCTTAGTGTATGTCGAACATTAAGAATAGAACATTAAATAATTGAAACGACGTGCATCAAATGTACGGGTCGTGGTAGGACGGTGATGGTAGAACATTGAAAGACAATATCGATATGTGCATCACGTGCATGACTCCGAGAATATTGAACACTAGGCCTAGAATATTGATTATGGCGTTGAGCGTGCCCTTGCGCACGAAAGCTACGAAATGACTAAGTAAGCAAAATAGGGCAAGTTGTAGTACAATATCGCAGAACCTGTCGTAACATTGAAAGATATACTTCATGCATCGAAGTATGCAGTTGTGGAACAATTGCTATGGAACTGTTGTTATACGAATAACTTATGAATGGAAGGCGTTGAGTATAAGATACGAGAAGTATAAGTCGTTAGGCGTCGTGCATCAATACGGATGTATTGGGGCATAATGCCGAGGGAACTTGAGATGGAGATGATGGAATATGTTTATGGAACATGGGATTGGTTGGAATGATATGACTTGTTTGCTATGGTACGTATTGCATGGTCAATGGACTCGGATGGCCCGTACACGGGTGCGGCTTCCCTCGAACGGTTACGACCGGGGAACCGAGACTGTTCGGCCTAGAAAGAAATTATGTATGGTATTTATGGTGCACTTCATTAGGACAGGTTGCGACCGGCCAGTGTTGTGATAAGCTATGATATCAATAAGTTTAGGATCCTTCAGATACTCGGCTAGCAACACGTACTGGAGCGATTATAGGCTTACACATAAAAGATGCCAAGTCTATTACGGTCCGAAATACCGTGACCTTCATATAGATAGGGTCGGTGGACTGAGATCAGAGTTGGATGCAAGCGCAGGGCCTGTCACCCTTAAGTATATGTCTAAGTTTGGTTGGTTGGCTGCGTGAATTATATAATTAGTTATGCATATTTCTAACGATTGCAGGCTAAGCAAAACGAGACGGAAAGATGCACGATCACTATGCTTATGTTCATATTATGTCTAACTGTATCTACTGCAGGGATACGATATTGGACACATTAATGATAAGTTGTTATGCTTGAATATTGCCATAAAACTGATTCTAAGGCTAAATAGAAAGATCACCAAATAATGTTGCATGTTTTACTAAATGTACTTAGTGTTGGTTTGGGTGTGAGTGGGTCTTGATCAGTACAGCGAGGACGAAAGCACTAATCTCCACTAGTTTGCTTGCAGGTTCAGGATATGTTCGGTTCGGGGTGGGGCTTGGCTTGGACGCGCCGAGGCATGGAGTCCTTAGCGTTTCAAGAGGAGCTACCGTATTGGCGTTCGGGCTTGTAACAAGGAGATGTTCGGCCGAAGACTACGTGTTGGCTATAAAGAGGCATAATGTATGGAATAATATAATCCTTTGTGAGCTAGAGAGATCATGAGTGTTGTAGCCAGTTGGCATATTCAGTTGGGCTTTTCAAAACCTTTGTAACCTTCCGTTCATTATCAATAAAAGAGATTCTTATTGTATACTCTGTTTTCTTATGCTGTTTATGTTATCAATTTGAGATAAACACTATGTGAACCTGTTATCTTGCCTTGCACGAGCACAACTCCAGGCTCGTGCGACATCATACCCCAACGAGGACGATGATTCGGGTAAAATCTAGCGAGGATGAGTGATTTCCCGGGTCGGGGCATGACACTTCTCTTGAATTATCATTTCATATATTTTATGTCATTATTGTGTCATTTATCTTCCTTATAATTTATGGTGATTGAGTATGAGTATTATTATTATATTATCCTCATTTTGGAGTTGAGATATCATTGACAGGTTGTGATACATACTCATGAGATGTATTAGTTAGTATTGTTAACCTAGACAGCGTTTGTCACGACCCGCACCCGCTATAAGGGCACATGCACGTGACAACGCCCAGCCCTCACCGTAAAAATGGTATGGAATGCTGTAGGTTTTCTACTCTAATAACAGTTTATATATATATCAAAAACCTGTCGAGAATATGGTCAACTCCGAATGGAGGACAAGCAATGAATATATATGAGTAGTCAATCACAACTTGTCACCCTCATTTCTCGTATTTCTCGTATTTCGTATTTATACTCGTATCTAGATTTTTGGCATGTATTTTATTTTTTTCAACCTGTGGAATTTCGGTATTTCTCGTATTTTGGATTTTGTCATGGTTCAGTTTTAATTGGATTGGATTGGTTTGGTTTGTTTATTATGTGTATTGGAACACCTTAGCCTATGCTCCACCCTCAATACACCACATCCCATCCTCTTTAAAACTCCACCAACTTTTTCTCTCTCCTCATAAACCTCCATTAATTTCTTCTTCTCATTCCTCTACACAACACTCTTCTCCTTCCTCTACACAACTCTCCCAACCCATAGGCAAGTGCACCTTGCCACCACATGAGAACCCTCTTTTATTTGTCCATTTGCTAGATTAGGACATGGTGATCAACATTAGAACTTGGTATTTTATGATTTGGAGTCTCCATTGTTCTAGATCTAGGTTTTCTCCATTTTCGGTTTTGCATGATTTTGATCTATTTAAGTTGGATTTCTATGGGTTTTGATGTTTCTATGTGGAAGAGGGTTCAATTCCACCCTGGTTGGAACTTTGGAAATCTGGATTTGGAGTTCGGATGGCCAAGTTGTGATGTCTTGAAGTTTTGGAGCCATTGGAGCTTCTTCTCAGCCATGGAGAAGAAGACCCAGACCCTGCGTACATTTTTTTACGCGTACGCAGCTCTCTGCTTGCGTGCTTTTGCACGTACACAGCTCTCTGGCTTGCATGCTTTTGCACGTACGCTCCTCTCCTGCGTGCGTGACTTTTCACGTATGCAGCTCTCTGCGTGCGTGACTTTTCCTCTCCTGCGTGCGTGACCTTTCGCGTACGCTGCTCTCTGGCGTGCGTGACTTTTTACGTACGCAGCTCTCCTGCGTACGTGACTTTTCACATACGTAGCTCTCCTGCGTGCGTGACTTTTCACGTATACAGCTCTCCTGCGTGCGTGACTTTTCACGTATACAGCTCTCCTGCGTGCGTGACTTTTCACGTATACAGCTCTCCTGCGTGCGTGACTTTTCACGTATGCAGCTCTCTGCGTGCGTGACTTTTCCTCTCCTGCGTGCGTAACTTTTCCTCTCCTGCGTGCGTGACTTTTCACGTATACAGCTCTCCTGCGTGCGTGACTTTTCACGTATGCAGCTCTCCTGCGTGCGTGACTTTTCACGTATGCAGCTCTCCTACGTGGGTGACTTTTCACGTATACAGCTCTCCTGCGTGCGTGACTTTTCATGTATGCAGCTCTCCTGCGTGCGTGTCTTGTGCGTACGCTGCACCCTGAACCCCTTGCTTAACCCATTGGCTCTTGGAGTTTTTGTCTTATTGCTTTAAGCTTGGCTCTTCTATAGCCCTGTATATTGGTATTTTATTAGATATTTTATGCCCATTTTATATCCTTACGCCTTTTGTCATGAACTTGATTTTACTTAATATGTTTGAAATGACTATTGTACATGGCATGGTATGACAAGGAACTAGCATAACACGACAGTGACCCGTAGTGGTGCACTCCTGACATGACCAACCTAATATGATAGTGGCCCGTCGTGGCGCACTCTTGACAAGTACCCTGACATGATTTATCTTGATAATTTAACTTGACCTGCCTTGACACCGTGGGTAGTTCTTTCTTGCTTGCTTGTCAAATCCACTTGTCCTGTCTTGCATCATATCTAGGATGGGACTCCTGAGTACCACGGTCAGGAGTACCTACTAAAATGGATTAAGGTTAATAACTAGAATAACACAGTAGTCATGAAGAGATGACACAGCTACAGGCAATCCCGTTACCTGGGCGCTCTTGGGATCTGTAGTCTGCCGTCGAGTAGGGCACATTTCCAGCACACCGTCGCGTGTTGCACCCTCTAAGTCACCTAAGGGTACATTTGTCTCCCGGGCGATGTACCCACCAGAATTCAACCCCTAACTTTCGACCTGGGTAACCTGGATGGTCTGCAGGGCTTGTGGCTATGGAATCATCTCACTGCATCTTGTTAGTAATTAGGCCTGTGATAACAATAGTTAGTTAAAGTAGTAAGCCGTAGTATCTGCTTGGCCGTGATTGATTGAATGAGGTATAACCAGTTTAGTCATGTCTTGATCCAGTACAAGATTGCTCCCTGTCTTGATTTCTTGTATTATTATCTTGCCGATAAATGGTGGGAAACTAAGTTCTGTTCAGACGAAGGGTTACAACCCCGGTCCTTGTTTGGTTTACGGGTTGTAACCTGGCTATCGGAATAGTCCCATGGTTATCTCGTCGTATATCATCCTGATATGTTTTTGTAAATTCTAGTTTTAATATTAGATTTTCTTGTGCTGATTGCTGGCTTTTGTTCTTATTTCATGGCCCCCTTGTGGCACTTGCTCTTTCTGGGGTTGACCCAGCTGGTTTTGTGTGGCCAGATTTCGGAGCAGCTCCTGAGGATCTACCAAGCTTCCAGCCCAATGGTGGCGACTAGAAGGAACCCGGGCTACGAGTGGGTTTTCTATTTTGTTTCGCTCACTCTAATGTAAAACTATTCTTTTGAGGCGTTTAGCCGACGAGCACCTGTTAGTTCGATGCACTTTACTTACTGTCTGTCTACGGGCTGTAAACATGATTAACAAATCCTAGGGTTGATCATGTATGACTTAACTCTTACTAGTCCCCGCATTTTGTACGACTAGCTTCATGATCAGCTGAATATGTAATATTTGGGACGCCTTATTATTGTATATTTAATGATCATACATCTTGCGACCTTACTTGCCTGTGATTGAGACATTAGGCTTGTTCATGACCATAAGAGACTGTTGGCTTGTAGTAAACCCTCATATTTCTAGACAGCCGTGACCGTATATCGAGGTGGTTTCCATTTCAATATACGTAGCTGGCTATGTCTGCTTCCGCTCTCCAGTATTCTGGTTCTGGGGCGTGACACAACTCTAAGATGATAAAGTAAAGACTGAAAGATAAAGACAACAAGACGATAAAAATAATAACCTGTCAAGTCCAAACACAAATAATATACAAGTCCAAGTCTCTATACAATCCATAATAATAACAGTCTCAAAAGTAGCTGGAGACAAGGTCCAGTACAAAAGACCTACTCTAACTAAGCAATAGGTAAGGTCTCGTCAGGCGGAGCTAAGCCCTGCTGGACCAACGTCTCCAAGTCTATGCCCACTACGTCATCCGGACTGTAGTAGGTACAGTAATCCCCCTCGTCAGCATCTGTAATATTTTGTCAACATATCCAGTTAGGATGGAACGAGTACAATCTACTAACAACAGTTCACAAGATATGACAAAAGCTATAAGACAGTAAATAGAAAGTATATACAAGAAAATCATGGAATGTACATGTGAGTATCATGGCAAGGTAAGCTGTAAATCTAGAGCTAGAACAAGGCAAGTAAACTGATCATGGCATGTACAAGAATCAAGAGTCATATATCTATGTGTGTGAGTACTAGCTACAACATGTGGCCGGATTGGGTCTGCACAAGGTTATGATCTAGCCAATCATACATGTGGTGTAGGATTGGCATTCACAAGGTTCACAATATATACAAGGCGGGTATTGACCACACATCTACACTAGTACTCCCCGTCCCCGACTGGTAGAGTGGATCCAAGCAAGACACGTTATAACACGGGATTCTACGAGAAGGGAGCAAGTCTCCTCGAGAATCGGTGTCCATATACTGCACAAGAACTATAAGGGAGCTTGCACAAGATATACCAAGATAACGAAGAATAACATCTCATGTCGGGATCCATGAATACCAATCCGTGTGACCAATGTGTCGTGAACAAGCATATCTACACTAATTACATGAATTATAACAATCATCGTAAATTGGAAAAGTGTCAGAGAATGTACTCGCCTGTAATATGAGAAAATATGTCAACGGGATCCAACGCAGCGTCTCGAGGACCTATAGAGAACAAGACGTATCAATACTATGTTTAGGAAGTAAAGTCAAATCAATTTAAATCCTACTAAGTCATTCTAGGTCAAGACAAGTCAAACTAAGTCAATCTAGGTCGAACAAGGTCAAACTAGATTGTACATGGTCGATCTAAGTCATTCTAGGTCTAGCTAGGCCAAACTGGGTCAATGCAAGTCAAACGGAATTAATCTAGGTCGATTTAAGTCAACGGTTGACTTACAGTTGACTTTGGTCAACTGGTCAACTCTAGGTCAACCCTAGGTCAATCCTAGGTCAAGGGTGACTAATAGTTGACTTTTGGTCGACTGCCCAAGTTTAATGGAATTTGGGACTAAATTGGGTAAAGTGTTGACCCATAGTTGACTTTTGGTCTAAAAATTCAACTGTGGTCAACCGGGGTCAAGACTAGGTCTAGGCGACTATTTCTAATCATTACCAACCTCTACAACCCATATCCAAGTCCATCTTGGACTTCGAAACTCAAATCTTGGCCGTAGGCCAATTTTATAATTTACCCTTTCTAAGGTAAATTTCTAGCCTAGGTGGAAACCTAGTTAGCCTACCTACGCTTGGTATATTGATCCGTGCTCCCTAGGGTAGTAAGATACTAGCCTATACATATATTACCTACCAAGATACCTAGGTAAAGTGGACGTCTAGTCCATCTTATGGCGTATTGCCGATATCTTGAATATCTCAAGATACGAAATTGTACGGCACGATACCGGCGCCCTACAACCCCGATTTCCACTCAGGAGCCTACCCGCAAAATCTAATTCACGTATTCTAGGTCCACGCCAAGTTTCAACTCATTCCGACACTCCGAGCTCCGTTTCACTCTCTAACTCGATCTCCTCTATTTTCTATTTCTAATTCTTATTCTAATTCCTTTTATAATTTCTTCTTCTAACTTCTTCTTCCTATTCTTCTTCTAATTTCTAACTTCTAACTTCTTCTTCCTATTCTCCTAACTTTTTCTAATCCTTCTTCTTCTAACTTCTTTTTATTCCTTCTTCTTCTAACTTCTTCTTATTTCTAACTTCTAACCTCTTCTTCCTATTCTCCTAACTTCTTCTAATCCTTCTTCTTCGAACTAACTATCATATATATATATATATATATATATATATATATATATATATATATATATATATATATATATATATATATATATATATATATATATATATATATATATATATATATACGTATATATATACTAAGGGGGGGTTTACATGGGTTAAAGGGGCTTAAATGGGGGGGTTTCTGCTACAGCTACTGCTGTGGCTGCTGTTACTGCCACTGCTTGCTGCTGCTCCTGCTGAGCATGCTGCTGCTGCTGCAGCTGAGACTGCCACTGCTGGTCTTCTTCTTCTTCATCTCTTCCACTCTATATATATATATATATATATATATATATATATATATATATATATATATATATATATATTTTTTTTTTTTTTCTTTTTTTTTTTTCTTTTTTTCTTTTAAAACCAAAGCCGGTGGACGACTCCACCCGACCTTGGCCCGGAGGCTGTGGCCACCGCCACCCAGCCACCTCCGTGGGAGGGAGGACTCGAACCCGGCCCTCACCTCCGGTGCACGGTGGTGTTACCAGTACACCACGACTCGATGTGCATATATATATATATATATATATATATATATATATATATATATATATATATATATATATATATATATATATTGAAAATATATATATATATATATATATATATATATATATATATATATATATATATATATATATATATATATATATATATATATATATATATATATATTTTCACTATATATATATATTTTTTTTTCACTATATATATATATATATATATATATATATATATATATATATTTTTTCACTATATATATATATATATATATATATATATATATATATATATATATATATAAATACACCCACACACACATATAGATATATATAATATAGACACACACACACATATAGATATATTTATATATATACATAAACACTCACACAACACTCACACACTCACAAACACACACTCTCACCACCATCTCATGATACTCATTCCCACCACCGCTCTCACACACCATCACCACTACCATTCTCATGACACCAAATACATATCAATATACATATATACATACAAAAAAAATATATACATATATATATATATATATATATATATATATATATATATATATATATATATATATATATATATATATATATATATATACCACTCTAATTAGAAAACTCCCAAATAAATCTTCTAACCTAGATTTTTAGGAAATCTACAAATTCTAGGGGCAAAGTGTGGAGAATTCTCTCCTCTACCATTATTGTGAAAGCAATAAGTGCTTAAGAGGAATAAATAGGGAATTAATGAGCTTTCCTAAGCTTGGTTGCTTGAGGAAGAAAGAAAGCTTGAAGAAATGAATGAAGTTTGAGAGAGAGAGTGTGTTACTTAGTGAAGAAGAAAGGGGGGGCCTCCTACTTGTGGCCGGCCATGTGGGGGGGGGGTTATTGGGTTTTGGGTGGATCCAATAACCCTCCAAACCCATTAGACTTAGGTTGGGTTCGGTTTGTTTCGGTTTGGTTCGGTTTGTTTCTAATTAACCAATTAAGTCTCTAAAATGACTAATTAAGCTATGGAAGTTGGGTTTATGGTTTCTACCCTAATTAGGATGGTATGTGGGCCAATCCCAGCTAGTATGTGGGTCCCACTAGTGTCCCGGCTACCTGGGTCTCCAACTTAAGTCCGAATTGGATAAAATCCAAACCAAACCAAATAAATCCCTAAAAATCATATAAAATCAAATAAAATTCCTAAAAATTATAAAACTTGAAAAATGACGAAAATACTCCTAATTTGAAAATTGGGGGTGACAAATCTACCCTCCTTAAAAAAAATTCGTCCTCGAAATTGAATGAGAACTAACACAGCAATCATGAATAGAACAAGGAAAGAAAAGAACGAATTTTACCTCAAGGCTCGAAGAGATATGAGAATCGCTCCCGCATGTCGTCCTCCCTCTCCCAGGTAGACTCACCTGGAGAGTGGTGTCTCCATGCAATACGAACCAAGGGAATGACCTGGTTCCGGAGCACATTCTCTCTTCGGTCCAAGATCTCAACCGGCTTCTCTGGATAGCTGAGTGTCGGTCCCACTTCGATCTCTGAGTGGTCCAAGACGTGACTGGAATCTGCCACGTATCGTCTCAGCTGCGACACGTGGAACATACAGTGTACTCCATCTAGTACGGGCGGTAACTCCAGTCGGTAAGCCACTGCACCGACCCTGCCCAAGATATGGAATGGTCTGATGTATCGTGGACTAAGCTTCCCGTCGCCACCAAAACGAATCGTGCCATGCGTCGGAGAAATCTGCAGAAACACAAGATCATCAACCTAGAATAAAAACACAAGACTTAGAGCTTGATCTAAAACAATCACAATCAGACTCAAATACTAGAAAAATCTAAACTATATCTCAAACTCCAACGGCCTCCGGTGGCTATCGGCCCAATGCCGCTGCCTATCCTGGGCCACCCGGAGTCGATCTCTGATAACCCTGACCTTCTCTGCAGCATCCACTACCATCTCAGGGCCAAGAAAAACCCTCTCGCCGACATCATCCCAAGACAAGGGAGTACGGCACCTCCGTCCGTATAGAGCCTCGAAAGGTGACATCTCTATACTGGCTTGGTAGCTGTTGTTGTAAGCAAACTCTACCAAGTGAAGGTGGTCCTTCCAAGATCCTCCAAGTCCAAGACACAGGTACGCAGCATATCCTCGACGGTCTGAATCGTCCTCTCTGACTGCCCGTCTATCTGGGGGTGGTATGCGGTACTGAACTTGAGCGATGTGCCCAAGATAAGCTGCAAACTCCGCCAGAAGTGGGAAGTGAATCGGTTATCCCGATTCGAGACTATACTCACTGGAATCCCGTGCAATCGGACTATCTGCCGCACGTACATCTCGGCCAACCTCTTTGTCGACAAACCCACTTTGAAAGGCAAAAAGTGGGCCGATTTGGTCAATCGATCAACAATGACCAAATTGCATCCTTCCCTCCTGGAGAGCACGGAAGCCCAGATACAAAGTCTATAGTGATATTCTCCCACTTCCACTCAGGAATGGGTAGTGGCTGGAGCAATCCACCGGGTCTCTGCCTCCCGGCCTTCACCTGCTGGCACACCAAGCATCTCGAAACGAACTGAGCCACCTCACGTTTCATGCCATACCACCAAACATGCTGTCTCAAATCTCTATACATCTTGTTGGCTCCTGGATGCATAGAGTACTGAGAACGGTGCGCCTCCTGAAGAACCTCCTTCCGAAGTCCTCCGCTCGGTACGCACAATCTGGTACCATACCTCAACGACCCATCCCCTGCTATAGAGAACTCCTCCAACAGTCCTGTCTGGACCTGCTCCCTGATGACCCTCAGAGCCTCATCTTCAAACTGAGCTGCCCTGACTCTCTCCATCAGCTCCGACTGTACCTGGAGACCCCACATCTGCACCTCGAACCCTGGAACTATCACATCTATGCCCAAACTCTCCAGATCTGCCAGAAGGTGACGATCCATCGTCAAACACATGGCCATGGGATACCTGCTCAAAGCATCCGCGACCACGTTGGCCTTCCCCGGATGGTACTGTAAGGATATATCAAAATCCTTCATCAGTTCTAACCATCGCCTCTACCTCATATTCAGCTCCTTCTGGGTAAACACGTACTTCAAACTCTTGTGATCTGTATAGATCTCCACTCGCTCTCCGTACAGATAGTGTTTCCACAGCTTCAAAGCAAAGATGACCGCTGCCAGCTCCAGATCGTGGGTAGGGTAGTTCCTCTCATGAGGACGTAACTGCCTAGATGCATAGGCAATCACCTTTCCGTGCTACTGAAGAACGCAACCCAAACCCCGTCCTGAAGCATCACTGTAGATCGTATAACAACCAGATCCAGATGGCAGCGTCAAGATAGGAGCTGTAGTCAACCTCGCCTTCAGCTCCTCGAAGGCGGCCTGGCACTCCTCGGACCAAATAAACTCCTCGTCCTTCCTGGTAAGGCGGGTCATCGGCTGGGCAATCCTAGAAAAGTCCTGCACGAACCTCCGATAATAACCTGCCAGACCCAGAAAACCTCGAACCTCTGCTACTGAGCTCGACGTAGACCAGGACTCCACTGCAGAAATCTTCCTCGGATCCACTGAAATCCCCTCGCCAGAGACAACATGGCCTAGGAACTCCATGCGATCCAAGAAGAACTCGCACTTGGACAGCTTCCCATACAGCTGCTCCCTCCTGAGAGTGTCCAACACAATCCTCAGGTGCTCCTCGTGCTCCTCTGGTGTCTTCGAATAGATGAGAATGTCATCAATGAAGACTACCACAAACTTGTCAAGGTACTGATAAAATACCTTGTTCATCAAGTTCATGAATACCGCCGGGGCGTTGGTCAATCCAAACGGCATGACGGTATACTCATACTGGCCATAGCGAGTCTGAAAGGCAGTCTTCAGAATGTCATCCCGCTTCACCTTCAGCTGATGGTACCCGGTACGTAAGTCGATCTTTGAGAACACCCTCGCCCCGCTCAACTGGTCGAACAAGTCATCAATCCTTGGCAAAGGATACTTGTTCTTGATGGTAAGGTTGTTGAGCGCCCTGTAATCAATACACAGACGTACTGTACCATCCTTCTTGGGGACGGAAAGAACTGGCGTGCCCCAAGGTGAAGAACTAGATCGAATAAAGCCCTTGTCCTCCAGCTCGTCGACCTGCTTCTTCAGCTCCGCTAACTCACTGTTGTTGATTCTATAGACGTGTTGGAGATAGGCTCAGCGCCCGGCACTAGATCTATAGAAAACTCAACATCACGATCTGGCGGCATCCCGGGCAGCTCCTCGGGAAAGACATCCAAGAACTCAGCAATGAGTGGATGTGGCAACACCGGCCCCGCCAACAACGCTCCGCAGAATCCATCTCCCTGCTCCACTGCACCCCTGGTGAACTCATACTCCGGCTCTCCCGGCAGCCTAAACAAAATCTTGCCCCCTCTGCAGTCGATGCTAGCGTGGTGCATGCTCAACCAATCCATACCGAGTACCACATCGTAACTCAGAAGTGGCATTACGAGCAAACACGTACTCAGCTCCCGGCCTCTCAAAGAAACTCTTCGCCCCTTGCAAACATTATTAACTAGGATGATGCCATTCCCAGTCATAATCTTGCAAGTCCTACCAAGATACTCAGCAATGATATTGTGCCTAAGAGCAAAAGAAACAGACACAAAACTGTGTGTAGCACCAGAATCAAACAAGGCTAAAACTGGAAAAGAATCGAGCAGAATAGAACCTGCGACAACTTCCGCAATAGGCTCCATCTCCTCGGCTGTAAGAGCAAAGGCTCTACCCTGACCACCCCGCTGCTGGTGGTGCTGAACAAATCGCTGCTGCTGGGTCGGAAGTGGAACCCTCTGCTGCACTGCAGGAACTCTCGCCGGTGCCCCCTGAGCTGCTACCGCTCCACGGCCCTCCCTGCGACGGCTCGTAGGACAATCTCTCAACTGATGTCCAGCCTCCCCGCAATAGAGGCACAAGCCCAGCTGTCACGCCCCAGTACCAAAATACGGGGACGGACGTAGGCCAGCTACACCGTATAAGGTACGAATACTCTATACGGCGATGACGGCTGTCAAGTTTTGCTGGGTATCCTAGCATGCAATCAATCTATGGCCTAAATTCGATCTCATGTCCACAGGTAAAACACAATGAGACAATATCAAGAGAGATAATCATATGAAAAACAGGAAATACTCATATAAAAATCTGGAATCTACAGTACAGGATAATAATGTAGACAAGTATACCTTCCCACAGTTCCTAGCATGGTCTGGAACTGAAGCACACCCTCCAAGTCAAGTCTGGAAGATCCACAGGGTCGGTCTCAGGCAATCTGGGAACAATCCAGGGTTGGTCAGGCCAACCGTAGCAAGTACCAGAAAGGAAGGCTCAAGGACGGGCGAAGAAAACCAGCAGGATAAAATATGACAAGGATAACATCTAAAAACAGTAAATAAAGGTAAGGGATCGTGCGGTACCAACGCACGATAACAATCCACAAGTATAGTGAAGCTAACACAATCTTCCTAGCATCCACTAACACCTGCATTGCCAGCTGGAAATCAATATCAGCTGGCTAGCAAGCAACAAGCCAAACAACACAGAAGGACAAGCGGCCACACAATGCCTACGGCTTGCTATTATTAGCTAACTAGGGTTATCACAGGCCTAATTACTAATAAGATGCAATGAGACTTCAAAGTCCAGCTCCTGCTTGCTACTACCTGAATGGCCCCAGCAAAAGAAAAAGATAGATATAGCAGGCACACTGCAGTAAGATACATGTGCCCTAAAGAAGTGCCACACTCGACGGAGGACTGGGAATGCGCTCATCTCGACGGATAGCAACAAATCCCTAGTATATATATAGATACATAGGGCCGAGGTCAGACAAGCAACAGGTCACTGGGAAGTCCCCATGAACTACATGATTAATCTAGTTATTAGCCTAGTCAGTTTCATTATGGATCCCTGACCGTGGTATTCAGGAATCTATGTCCTAGACATGATGCAAGACAAGACTGGACTGGTGGCTTATACAAGCACAATCAAGAGAAATCAACCACGGTGTCAAGACGGGGTCATGCTGAGCAAGTCAGGACTAGCTGTCGCAACAGCAATCAAGAGTAAACATGTCAGGTCAAGAGTACTAGTCAGGAGTGCGCCACCACGGGCCACTATCAAGAATCAAGAGTATACATGCCAGGTTTACTGTCAAGTCCAGAGTGCTAGTCAGGAGTGCACCTCTACGGGTCACTAATCAAGAATCAAGACAGGTCCAGGTTATCGTGTAATACCAGGAACATGGTCAAACCTATCAGTCACAAGAAGTCACATGTCCAAATCGTGACATGGATATCAAGTCGATTACAAGATCAAAATCCCCACTATAATAGTCTCTCAAGTACACATGGGAACCTACAACTCAAATCATCAAGTCGGTCCATCCACCAGATCAATCTAGCAAGGGTCTCCCATCCATGATGGAGTGAATATCACGTCAATAAAGACAACCACCAATACCAAGCCCATTCCCCTAACAATGCTAGGCCCTCTGACTCACAAGAATCCTCCAAGTCAATGATCACAAGCCACTAGAAAACAAGCCCCTCAACTACCAAGACACAGCAATCAAACCGGGTTCCCCAACTACCGGAATACACAAAGGTACCAGGTTTTGGGGCGTTTGGGAAGTCGAGTAAAAATCATATAATAATACCCTCGATATTCTCCTCGTTCCACGAAATATTCGAATTCACCAAAATCCAAGAATCCACATAGATCCACCAAGTCAATATCCCAAGATCGTACTCTCCATAATACTCAATCCTCAGTCATATCCACAAATCACAACTCCCAATACATAGGACAACTGTCAGCTCTATCTGACTAGACTAGGACAACTCCTAGAATAAAAGGGTCAGAGGACAAGTATATATTAATTAAATACCATCAGAAAAGTGGCAAGGATTGCGTGAACCACTCTGGAGCAGACCCACAACCCTTAAACCAAACAAGGACCAGGATTGCAGACCGTCTCCCGAGTAGAACCGCGCTACTTACGCTATCCGACGGACACGACAGGTCAGGAGCTAGGCGACTAATCTAGTATGGAGTCTACCTAGCAGGTAATGGGATTAGGTATGCTATACCAAGGTGAACAGGCACGAGCCCAGTCCAGCAAACCAAAGGAATGGTTCTGCCTAATCCTTCGAACCAAATTCCCGATCAGGAATTTTGGAAGAATCCGGCAGAGTCTCCTCTGTATTCTGGACAGGAGCTCCCAGCGAGTTGGGGCTAAAATCCACTCGGCGCAACCCGCCGCAGAATCGCAGACTGAGAACACTAGGTCTCAGCTACCAACAGCACTATGATGCGTACTGGAAACAAGTCGATAGCCGAGAACACTAAATCTCGGCCTCCAACAGCACTACGATGCGTACTGGAAAATCAATCAAACCCGAGACCACTAAGTCCCGGCCTCCAGCAGCGCTACAATGCGTACTGGGCGCCAAGCCAACATGCATAATAATAAAATAATCGCCTCGCAGGGCACACCACAACACATGCCCATAAATCCCTAACCCAAGCACAATCACCGCCACAAATAAAGTTAGCCAGAGCCGTTACCCGACCGCGAGTCGGACACGGGGCACATGGGGACAATCCGTACAAGTGAGTCATGCTCGTGTCCTCGGAGGTGTGGATGACCCATCCGAGTCGTCCGATACGGTCTATCCCGGTATCGGACCAAGCTATCCTAAGTTATCATCATGGCAGTTCTACTACTAGGCTACATTAATCATGGTTATAAAATTTACAAGTACAAATTAATTAAATAAAATAAAATCCAGGAGAGAGGGCAAGAGCCGTCGATGAGCAAGGGATACTTGCCTAGAGGGCTCGGCTAGGTAAGCAAGTCTTCGGCAGTCGCGATCCATGCTAGCACGCCAATCGAGATCCTCAGAACATACAATAAACAATCATTAGAATTAAATAATACAATAATAGAATAATTACAAGAGATGGCAGAAGGCTATACCGTGTGGGTCCCGCAAGCAGCACAGGGATCTGGCACGGAAACCGAGGCACGCGGACCGATACGAGCACACAAATCGAGATGCGCACGTATATCGAGACGCGCACGAGAATCGAGATGGCACGAATATCGAGACGAACGAGAAACATAAACATGCACGTAAATCGAGACGTACACGTAAATCGAGACAACCCAAGGTCCAAGGAGCACGTAAATCGATGCGGCACACAAATCGATGTGTACACGCAAATCGAAAAGGTGAAGAGTCCAATGCGGCACACAACCGAGGCGGCACGCAAATCGGTGCGTGCACGCAAACCGAGGCAACACAAGATATAATGTGATACACAAATCGATACGACACGCAAATCGGTACGTGCACGTAAATCGAGGCGATACGGGTCACGAGGTAGGCACAAAGGCCGAGACACGAAAATCGAGACGGTGTACAAATCGAAATGGCACGGTGCCCGAGGCAGCGCAGGGCTCGAGGCGTCCCGCTGCCCTAGGCAGCACGTAGACCGAGGTACACGCAAAACGAAGCCGTACACAAATTGAGGTACACGCACATCGGGGAACGCAACCCGAGGAAAAGTACAGAGCATGAGGGCTAGCTGCACGAGAGTGCACTGCTCGAGACAGCACGCTCGACGAGGCAGCATACAAAATGAGAAAGAGAGAGAGAGAGGGGAGCTCGAAAACCTCACCGGCGGGCGCAAGGCGGCTCGGCCAGGGTCGGGTCGGGCTCCGACGGAGGAGAGCAACGGCGGCAGGAGCTCCGACGGCCATGGGGCTCGGCCAGCGGAAGAGGGAAGGAAGTGGTGGTGGCCGCGGCTGAGAGTGATGGGGACGATGATGATGGTGGTCGGAGCAGTGTTGGTGGGGGTGGAGGCTGATGGCGGTGGCCGCGAAGAAGGAGGCGGCCATGGAGGATGGTGGATGGAGGTGGTCGTGGTGGGAGATGGTGGCACAGGCGGTGGTCGCGGCTGCAGTGGTGGGCGGTGGCAGCGGTCGGCGGTGGGCGGTGCTGGTGGATGATGGTGGCAGCGGTGGCCGGAGCTGGCCGGAGAAGAGCGGGAGAGGAGAGGGGGAGATCGAGAGGGAGAGGGAAGTGAGTGAGCTCGAGAGAGAGAGAGAGAGCTGAGGAAAAAAGAAAGGGGGAGGGGGCTGGTCCAGTGAGGGGTCGGGAGAGAGAGAGTGAAGAGAGAGGTGAGTGGGTTAGGGCGGCTGAGAGTGGAAGTGAGGGGGAGAGAGAGAGAGTTAGGGTTTGGGGAGGGGTTTAAATGGGGTAGATATAGGATTATAAAATAATAATACCAATAATAATGATAATAAAAATGATAGTAACAATAGTAGCAAGAATAATAAGGTGAAATAAATTCACCCTCAAGAAAATATCAATAAAATTTTAACAATACCCAAATTTAAAATTCTCCAAAAATATAAAATACAGTCAGATACCTATTTCAAAAATAGGGATTTGACACCAGCCTCTTCCGACAGACCTCCCAGATGTGACCGGGCTTCTTGCAGAAGTTGCAAGGAGCCCCATGCTATGCCTGCCTCTGCTGAGTGTGCTGTACCTGCTGCTGAACCGGTGCTCTGGCCTGTACCTGCGGCTGGTGATGCTGGAAAGAACGATACTGAAGCTGAGGGCGCTTAGCAGCCCCCGCGCTGCTAGTAGCCCTCGAGAAAAGATCACGCTCCCTCTTGGGCTTCAAGCCCCACTCTCGCTCTACCTTGCGGGCCTTCGCGTAGATCTGGGTATAAGTCTCATAGAAGGAGGGAATAAGGATCTTGATATCCCAAGTGAGCCCCTCCCTGAAACGGCTCACCCTGATCTCTGGGTCTCGAACCATGTACTCTGCATATCGACTCAGACGGCCGAACTCCGCTGCGTACTCCTCCACAGATAAAATGCCCTGCTGCAGATCCTGGAACTGCCGCACCAGGTCAATCTTGTCCGTGGGGAAAAAGAACTTCTCCTTGAAGAGGAGCTTGAACTCTGCCCAAGTACGGCCCTCCCCAGCTAGGGCTGGCTCGTTTCTGAACCAGGTGCGTACAATGTCTAGCAACTGCAAACCTACCGCCTCGACCTTCAGGTCGTCTGCCAGGCGGGAGGCCCTCATCTGCCGCTCGATATCCTCGAGCCAATCATCTGCATAGACCACACCCTCGGTCCCGCTAAAGTCACGGGGCCCGAGCTTCTTGAAGTCCTGGATATCTCCGTACCTCGGTCGCGTCCCCGGATGCGAAGCCCTCTGCTCCACGGCTGCAAGGGCCAACTGATGGGCATCCTCCATGCCCTGACGCATCGCGTCTGTCTGCCTCTGCTGAGCCTCGGCCTGGGCTCTCTGAGTCTCCAGCATCTGCTGAAGGAAAGTAAGCATCTGCCCCATATCTGTAGGCAGAGGAGGTGGAGGTGGAAGTATGTCTGCAACTAGCGAAGGAATCCGCTGCGCGGCAGGAGGAATAGCGCCCGTATCAACCACTGGTTTTGCGGCCAAAAAAGTCGTAGCAACCCTGGGGTCAGCCCTCGTAACCAGCGGAGGAGCGCCCCCAAGAGCTGCTGCTACCGACACTCCGACTGCAGCAGGAGTGTCCGGATCAGGTCCGCGAGTCATAGCAGACCTCTCCGCGTCCACGGACTCAGGATGCTGGGACCTGGTCTGCACCATCCTGAAGACAAATTGAAAGAAGATATCAATAAGGCACAAGAAGGATTATATCAAAGGAGGACAGCTAGAAAATAGTAAATCAATATCAAAGACGGTAAGCAAGATAAGCAAGGAAAGATCCTACTGTGATTGAGCACTCTTAGCCTACTACCTCCTATGTGTAACACAGGCTAGTAGTCAACACTCTAAGACGAGTGCCGCCACGACATCGTACTAATTGCGACTTCAAGACCTGCGTGGGCCACCACTAAAATGTGTCACGACCCGCACCCGCTATAAGGGCACGTGCACGTGACAACGCCCAGCCCTCACCGTAAAACGGCGTGAAATGCTGTAGATTTTCTACTCTAATAATATTTTATATATATATCAAAAACTTGTCGAGAATATGGTCAACTCCGAACGGAGGACAAGCAATAAATATATATATGAGTACTCAATCACAACTCTAAGATGATAAAGTAAAGACTGAAAGATAAAGACAACAAGACGATAAAAATAATAACCTGTCAAGTCCAAACACAAATAATATACAAGTCCAAGTCTCTATACAATCCATAATAATAATAGTCTCAAAAGTAGCTGGAGACAAGGTCCAGTACAAAAGACCTACTCTAACTAAGCAATAGGTAAGGTCTCGTCAGGCGGAGCTAAGCCCTGCTGGACCAACGTCTCCAAGTCTATGCCCACTACGTCATCCGGACCGTAGTAGGTATAGTAATCCCCCTCGTCAACATCTGTAATATTTTGTCAACATATCCAGTCAGGATGGAACGAGTACAATCTATTAACAACAGTTCACAAGATATGACAAAAGCTATAAGACAGTAAATAGAGAGTATATACAAGAAAATCATAGAATATACATGTGAGTATCATGGCAAGGTAAGCTGTAAATCTAGAGCTAGAACAAAGTAAGTAAACTGATCATGGCATGTACAAGAATCAAGAGTCATATATCTAGGTGTGTGAGTACTAGCTACAACATGTGGCCGGATTGGGTCTGCACAAGGTTATGATCTAGCCAATCATACGTGTGGTGTAGGATTGGCATTCACAAGGTTCACAATATATACAAGGCGGGTATTAACCACACATCTACACTAGTACTCCCCGTCCCCGACTGGTAGAGTGGATCCAAGCAAGACACGTTACGACACGGGATTCTACGAGAAGGGAGCAAGTCTCCTCGAGAATCGGTGTCCATATACTGCACAAGAACTACAAGGGAGCTTGCACAAGATATACCAAGATAACAAGGAATAACATCTCATGTCGGGATCCATGAATACCAATCCGTGTGACCAATGTGTCGAGAACAAGCATATCTACACTAATTACATGAATTATAATAATCATCATAAATTAGAAAAGTGTCAGAGAATGTACTCACCTGTAATATAAGAAAATATGTTAACGGGATCCAACGCAGCGTCTCGAGGACCTATAGAGAACAAGACGTATCAATACTATGTTTAGGAAGTAAAGTCAAATCAATTTAAACCCTACTAAGTCATTCTAGGTCAAGACAAGTCAAACTAAGTCAATCTAGGTCGAGTAAGGTCAAACTAGATTGTACATGGTCGATCTAAGTTATTCTAGGTCTAGCTAGGCCAAACTGGGTCAATGCAAGTCAAACGGAATTAATCTAGGTCGATTTAAGTCAACGGTTGACTTACAGTTGACTTTGGTCAACTGGTCAACTCTGGTAAACTCTAGGTCAACCCTAGGTCAATCCTAGGTCAAGGGTGACTAATAGTTGACTTTTGGTCGACTGCCCAAGTTTAATGGAATTTGGGACTAAATTGGGTAAAGTGTTGACCCATAGTTGACTTTTGGTCTAAAAAGTCAACCGTGGTCAACCGGGGTCAAAACTAGGTCTAGGCGACTATTTCTAATCATTACCAACCTCTACAACTCATATCCAAGTCCATCTTGGACTTCGAAACTCAAATCTTGGCCGTAGGCTAATTTCCTAATTTACCCTTTCTAAGGTAAATTTCTAGCCTAGGTGGAAACCTAGTTAGCCTACCTACGCTTGGTATTTTGACCCGTGCTCCCTAGGGTAGTAAGATACTAGCCTATACATATATTACCTACCAAGATACCTAGGTAAAGTGGACGTCTAGTCCATCTTACGGTCCATTGCCGATATCTTGAATATCTCAAGATACGAAATGGTACAGCGCGATACCGGCGCCCTACAACCCCGATTTCCACTCAGGAGCCTACTCACAAAATCTAATTCACGTATTCTAGGTCCACGCCAAGTTTCAACTCATTTCGACACTCCGAGCTCCGTTTCACCCTCTAACTCGATCTCCTCTATTTTCTATTTCTAATTCTTATTCTAATTCCTTTTCTAATTTCTTCTTCTAACTTCTTCTTCCTATTCTTCTTCTAATTTCTAACTTCTAACTTCTTCTTCCTATTCTCCTAACTTCTTCTAATCCTTCTTCTTCTAACTTCTTCTTATTCCTTCTTCTTCTAACTTCTTCTTATTTCTAACTTCTAACCTCTTCTTCCTATTCTCCTAACTTCTTCTAATCCTTCTTCTTCTAACTAACTATCATCTATCCATATATATATATATATATATATATATATATATATATATATATATATATATATATATATATATATATATATATATATATATATACGTATATATCTACTAAGGATGGGGGGTTTACATGGGTTAAAGGGGCTTAAATGGGGGGGTTTCTGCTACTGCTGTGGCTGCTGTTACTGCCACTGCTTGCTGCTGCTCCTGCTGCTGCTCTCAGCTGCTATATATATATATATATATATATATATATATATATATATATATATATATATATATATATATATATATACACAAGCACACACACATCTATCTACATATATATAAATGCACACACACACACATATATCTACATATATATAATACACCCACACACACATATAGATATATATAAATATAGACACACACACACATATAGATATATTTATATATATACATACACGCTTATACAACACTCACACACTCACAAACACACACTCTCACCACCATCTCATGACACTCATTCCCACCACCACTCTCACACACCATCTCCACTACCATTCTCATGACACCAAATACATATCAATATACATACATATATATATATATATATATATATATATATATATATATATATATATATATATATATATATATATATATATACCACTCTAATTAGAAAACCCCCAAATAAATCTTCTAACCTAGATTTTTAGAAAATCTACAAATTCTAGGAGAAAAGTGTGGAGAATTCTCTCCTCTACCATTATTGTGAAAGCAATAAGTGCTTAAGAGGAATAAATAGGAAATTAATGAGCTTACCTAAGCTTGGTTGCTTGAGGAAGAAAGAAAGCTTGAAGAAATGAATGAAGTTTGAGAGAGAGAGAGAGTGTGTTACTTAGTGAAGAAGAAGGGGGGGGGGGGGCTCCTACTTGTGGCCGGCCATGTGGGTGGGGGGGGGGGGGGGGGTTATTGGGTTTTGGGTGGATCCAATAACCCTCCAAACCCATTAGACTTAGGTTGGGTTCGGTTTGTTTCGGTTTGGTTCGGTTTGTTTCTAATTAACCAATTAAGTCTCTAAAATGACTAATTAAGCCATGGAAGTTGGGTTTATCGTTTCTAACCTAATTAGGATGGTATGTGGGCCAAGTCCAGCTAGTATGTGGGTTCCACTAGTGTCCAGGCTATCTGGGTCTCCAACTTAAGTCCGAATTGGATAAAATCCAAACCAAACCAAATAAATCCCTAAAAATCATATAAAATCAAATAAAATTATAAAACTTGAAAAATAACAAAAATACCCCTAATTTGAAAACTGGAGGTGACATCGTTCTACCGTCGATGTTGCGGCGTAAGCTGCACGTACCCACGTCCTCGTGCCCTTACATCGGGTGCGAGTTGTGACATCGACGGGTGTACAAAGTATCCGAGCAATTTTCACTTTCATAGTCATGGTCGTCGCATGTTGTACCTTCTTTTTCCTCCCCGTGCGGTCCTTTCTGGAATTGCCTATCTTTTCTTCAAAATGAAAAGCAAACCGATTTAACACATCATCTTTTATCATGGTATGTACCCTCCTCGACACAAAAAGTGGCTTGAGTGTAGCATCAGCTACTCTAGAAACCCTAATTTAGTTTTTTTTTTAATTTGGACACCCCTAAATATTACTAACCACTTAATGAACAAGTTAATTAGATGAGTGACATGGGGATACCGAGACGACGTTCCTAGGCCTGCAACGAATAAGAATAATCTAAGACTTTCTTGCTTTCTATGACCCTAGAGTAACTCATCCTAGATCAACGAACCGCAAAATTATTGCAGGCAGTCCCAATCTTAGTTCAACCCCAAAACCTAGACATAGCCTCATTTAGTCATAAACTAAGCTCTAGAATTTTTTTTCCATAAATTTTGGAATTATTTTAATAATTATTAAAGCAGAAAAATTATTTATCCTAATTAGTTACTAATTGAAACAATTAATTAGAAAACCTATAGAAATTATCTAGGAAAAATCTTACAATATTTTTATTCTAATGTTGGCGGCAGACTGCCCGAGTCTGCTCTAGAGAGGAGGATAAGGTGGAGGGATCGAGGTCGTCAGAGCACAAAAAGGGTAGGACGGGGCTCAATAGTGAGGGGGTCGGAGTGGGACTCAAAAGGAGGAGGGAACCCGTTGTCGTATTGGGAAGGAGGGGATCGACTTCGTTCGAATCTAGGAGAAGTGGACGACGCGAGGTGCCACAAGCTTGAGAGGTTCGTCGGAGGAGAACTCAGTTGCCGGGGATTTGGTTGGGTTGGGGGGGGGGGGGGGGGGGGGGGGGGGGGGGAGGAGTGGATGAACAAATGGAGAGGGAGGGAAACGTTTGAGAGTAGGGACAATTAGGCCCAAAATTCGAACGAAATTCAGTGCGGTCCTTTCTGGACTTGTCTATCTTCTCAAAATCAATAGCAAACCGGTTCAACGCATCACCTTTTACCATGATATGTACCTTACTCGGCACAGAAAGAGGCTTGAATGTAGCATCCGCTACTCTAGAAAACCCTAATTTAGAATTTATTTATTTTTAATTTGAAAAATTCTAAAAAATACTAACCAACAGAGTTAATTGGATGAGAGATTTGGGGATACCGAAACCACGTTCCTACGCCTGCAACAAATAATAATAATCTAAGACTTGAACCTAGCTTTCAATGACCCTAGAGTAACTCATCCTTTATTATAAAGGTATTTTAGGACTTCCACAAAATTTAGGAAGTCATTAGAATAATTGACACTATGAATGAAAGAAGAAAAAATAATCGACGACCCGCAAAAATTACTACGGGTAGCCCTGATCTTAGTTCGACCCCAAAACCTAGACATACCCTCTTTTAGTCATAAACTAAGCTATATAAATTTTCCGTAATTTTTAGAATTATTTTAATAATTGTTAAAGCAAGAAAATTATTTATTCTAATTAGTTACTAATTGAAACAATTAATTAGAAAACCTATAGAAATTCTCCAGGAAAAATCCTAAATTATTTTTATTCTAATGTTGGTCCATCATTGTCCAGCTACAGATCATTATCCGCGGTGGAAGGCGTCGCTATTTATGGATTTTTTTGGTGTGTAACATATATCACCAATTTTCCCACTTAATTAAAAGAAATAATCAGAATGATCCATTACCACGGTCCATGGAGCTCATTCTTTCCCCGTACGAGAAAGTTCCGGTTGGAGAAAAATCAACACACGTAATGACTAATTTGTGAGTGGAAAAGAAAGCCGCAGATCATTCTCACTTGACCCAGTTATGCTGCAAGTCTTCACATCAACTCCATTATCAATTTCTGCAGGAATGAGACCTAATGTAGACCCAGATCACAATTTGACTCTGCCAGTCAACTTCTCCAACCTGTCCATTGAAATTTATTTGGCAAATCTAGAATTTTTCTTTTCTTTTCTTGAGACAGTCCATGTTTACGGGATTGTTATTCTTTTTCACTCCGGGGCTTAAACACTTTCGGGCTTAATGTGTTGTAGACATTATTGCAATTTACTATAAGCAAATTGTATCCAGAAAATTTGCTCCAAAGTATCAAATTTTTACAAAATTATGCTGAGGGTAACATGTTCACGAAAATTTTCAATGGAGGAACTTTCCGACAGACGAACTGGCGAAAATTGGACCAATCAGTCTGGCGAAAATCATGCTTCTTTTGTCGGGTTTGCTCCAGCTTGGCAGGGACTTGGGGCAGGGGGTTGGGGCAAAGGGTTGGGGAGGGATTCGGTTAATTGATGTGTGTGTGTGTGATTGGGGAGGGAAGATGAGAGTAAATGAGTGAGGGTAGGTTTATAGAAATGTGTGGTGTTTAGGTTTATGGAGAAGTGTGGGGTGAGATAAAATCTAGGGAAGGTGTCGAATGTGTAAGGTTATAAGAGTGGGGGAACTTCATTACTCTAAATCCAGAAGAAGAAGAGAAGCAGAAGAAAAGAGGAAAGAAGAAAGCAAGGAAGCAGAACAAAGTAGGTTTGATTTTGATTTTGATTTTTTTTTTGTTCGTGTTTATTATCTTAGAATTTTCTATTGCTAACAGATGAATCGTCAAAACGACGGACGTGTTCCGGGAGGACCCACCACAGACCTGATTATCCAGCAATGTGAGTCGCATATCTCAAAGTTAATATTTTCTGGAAATGTATATTAAATCTTAATAAAAAGGTTATTATTATGTATATTTGTGTTATTATGTAGTAATACTGATCATTATGTAGTAATTAATTTGTTTTATATAGTTATATGATTATCCTGACGATATACGAATGCGAGAGCATGGAACATGGCGTTATGAACACAACTTTGGGTGTTGGAATTTGACTAGCGAACAAAAGGCTATGGTGGTCATATTTGGATTTAAATACATTGACGAGATAAGTTTTCTACGTCATTGTGACGCCCCAGAACCAGAATACTGGAGAGCGGGGGCGAACATAGCCAGCTACGTATATTGAAATGGAATCCACCTCGCTATACGGTCACGGCTGTCTAGATATGAGGGTTTACTACAAGCCAACGGTCTCTTAAGGTCAAGCCTATTGTCTCAATCTCAAGCAAGTAATATAATTACAAGATGTTAGACCACCAAATATACAATAAGAGGCGTCCCAAATATTACATATTCAGCTGATCATGAAGCTAGTCATACAAAATGTAAGGACTAGCAAGAGTTAAGTCATACATGATCAACCCTAGGATTTGTTAATCATGTTACAGCCCGTAGGCAGACAGTAAGTAAAGATGCATCGAGCTAACAGGTGCTCGTCGGCTAAACGCCTCAAAAGAATAAATTTACAATGTAGTGGGTGAAATAAAATGGAAAACCCACTCGTAGCCCGGGTTCCTTCTAGTCACCACCATTGGGCTGGAAGTCCGGTAGATCCTCGGGTGCTGCTCCAAAATCTGGCCACACAAAACCAGCTGGGTCAAACCCCAGAAAGAGCAAGTGCCACAAAGGAGGCCACGAAATAAGAACAAAAGCCAGCATATCAGAACAAAAGAAATAGAAGAAAAGTACAAGTAATAAAGAGTACAACAGGACAATAAACGACTAGGGACATGGAACCATTCCGGGAGCCAGATTACAACCCGTAAACCAAACAAGGACCGGGGTTGTAACCCTTCGCCTGAATAGCACTTGTCTCTACCCATTTATTGTTAAGATAAGTAAATCAATCATGTTCAGGGGTACCAGGTACAGGGATTAGACGAGACTTAGACAAGGGTGGACACCATCCATTCACAAGCGGCCAAGCAAATACTACGGCTTACTACTTAACTAACTAGGGTTATCACAAGCCTAATTACTAACAAGATGCAAATGAGAAATTCTCAGTCCCAAGCCCTGCAGACTATCCAGTTATCCTTCCGCGGGTTGAGAGTATGGTTGGGTACATCGCCCTGGAGACGATATACCCTTAGGTGACTTAGAGAGTGCAACACATGACAGTGTGCTGAAAATGTGTCCTACTCATCGGCAGGCTACAAGTCCAATTAAAGCGCCCAGATAACGAGATCGCCTGTGACTGGAAATTCTCCACGTTCTAGTTTGATCTAACCATTAGCCTAATCCGATTTAGCGCGAGTCCCTGTCCGTGGTACCCAGGGAGTCACGTCCTAGACATGATGCAAGACAAGACATGAGGATTGCATAAAACAACAAGAAAGAACACCCACGGTGTCAGGGAAGTCAATGCACGACCAGTTATCAAGTTAAGTCAAGTCAAGTCAAGAGTGCGCCACGGCGGTCACTATCAAGATATCATGTTACAGGGGATTAATTACAGGTTGTAGGTTACAAGTTAAAAGCCACAAGTTACAAATGTATCACATCGAGTTACTGCCAAGATCAGAGAATGCTAGCCATAAATTAAAAACACAGAAAATCGTGTCAAGACGTGTCGGGTTAAGTCAAGTCGTGCTGTGGACATCGAGATCTCAGAAAACAAAATCAGCAAGAGAGAAACCGAGGACCAAGGGGAACACCAAGGGTCAGGAAGGAAAGCCATGACACAGGGTGTGCCAGGTAAGGGGCTCGGGCAAGCGGCGCCAAGAGATGCGCTCGGGAACGGTCGCAGCGCGCCAAGGGGCGCGAGCGGGGTCAACAGGGACCACTGCGCGCGGGGCATGCAGGGGTCAAGGCAGCCAGGCGCGCAGGAGCGCAAGGTAGCACGGCGCGCAAGGCATGCGTGGTCAGCAAGGCGCGCAGGGGCGCGCGGCCAGCAACGCGCGCAGGGGCGCGCAGGGGAGCGAGGCGCGCGGGGGCGCGCAGGCCAGCGAGGCGCGCGGGGGCGCGCAGGCCAGCGAGGCGCGCAGTGGCGCGCAGGCCAGCGAGGCGTGCAGGGCGCACGGGCCAGCGAGGCGCGCGGGCCAGCGAGGCGCGCGTAGCGCGCAGGCCAACGAGGCGCGCGGGGCGCGCAGGGCGTGCAGGCCAGCAAGGCGCACAGGGCGCGCAGGC
The DNA here is from genome assembly GCA_029216955.1 of Iris pallida. NCBI lineage: Eukaryota > Viridiplantae > Streptophyta > Magnoliopsida > Asparagales > Iridaceae > Iris > Iris pallida. The sequence continues at coordinate 3,254,330 of JANAVB010039816.1, read as the reverse complement.
CAGCGCTAAAGAGCGCGATGCGGGGGAAGGCAGCCCGGCGCTAAACAGCGCGGCTGGGAGGGGTCTTCTTCTTCCTCAAGCTGAGAGGAAGAACACCAAGGGCCTCAAAACTTTGGAACTTCACAACTTGGTCCCTAAAACGCGAAATCCGGAATTTCAAGAGTCTAACTTGTGTAAAATTCGATTCTATACAACATAGAAGCATCAAAACAAGCAAAAACCCAAGTTTGGTAGATCAAATCCAAGAAATTTCGAAAATGGTAAAACTTAGATCTAGGAGAATCCAAGCTCCAAATCCAAAAATGTCAAGTTCTAATGTTGTTCCAAATAATCTAATTAAGCTATTAGGCAAATAAAATTTGGTCTTCATGTAGTGGCAAGATGCACTTGCCTATGGGTGGGGGTGTTGTGTAGAAGAAGGAAGAAGAAGGAGTTAGAAATTTAATGAGGGAAGTAATGAGGAGAGAGAATGGTTGGTGGGGATTTTAATGAGGGTGGGTTGTGGTGGAATGAGGGTGGAGTATAGGTTAAGGTATTCCATTGGATTTAAAATCAAACCAACCCAACTAAAATCGAGCCGAGCCGAAACCCAAAATACGAGAAAACCCAAAATTCCGCAAGTCGAGAAAAAATAAAATACATGCCAAAATCCAACTACGAGTATAAATACGAAATACGGGAAATGAGGGTGACAATCATTATAGAGATTTGATTTTCAACCTAGTCGAGCGTTGGTGGCCTGAACGAGTACATTCCAGCAACCAGTTGGAGAAATGACTATTACTCTAGCTGATGTAGCAAATATTGTAGGATTATCTATTATGGATGAACCTATAATATTTGATGAGTCATTTTCTGTTGATACTGTAATTCTGGAGTATCTAGGTGTGGAGCCACCAAAATTATGGAGTATCTACGAACATTACTAGTTTCATTATTAGGAGCACGTCTACTACTTATATGAGGTGGTGTTGGAGTAACAAAAATACTAATATATGGTGATTGTACATTATTTTGAAGAATAAAAGTCCATGCTTGATCACTATTTAAATTTATAGAATTAGAAGCAAAAAATATGTACTAATATAAATTCATCAAAATCGATAGAAAATTTTTCAGTAATTAAATTACGTAAACTATTAAACGTAATATTTCGATCAACTATAAGAATTTCGGTTAAACCTCCTTCGTAAGCTAACTCATTTAGGACGCCTCCAAGCGACCATAATATTGTTATACTTTGATCCATGCACTACAACAGAAATACCTTTTAATGACGGCTAAAAACCGTCATTAATGACAAACAATGACGCTTTTTTTTTCCAAAGAAAGCGTGATGAAAACGGGTGTTATAAATATTTTTTAAAAGCGTCATAAAATAAACGTCATGAATATGATGAGTTTCTGCTACACTTATTTTCAGCGTAGTTTGAAAGCGTTATGAATAGATAATCTCTGTAGACTCAATTCAGCACATTTATAACGCTCAATTCTGCACATTTATATATTACTTTCCAAAAAATTATAGATCAATGCTCAATGTTGCTCAATTCAATTTCAAAACATTCATTTTGAACCATATTCACAAGAAAACATCTAAATGTTATAGAGTATCATTTAATCCATTTACAAATATATACATAATATATATCACCATCTTCATTACATTTTTTCAAAATAGGACATCCAAATACATAATATATATCAAGCTTCTTAAGCCTCTGATCAACACAGCCCCTGCAACTGCACCCAATCCTTATCTGTTGCCTGCAAACTGGAGTAACAAAGTTATCATTGAACTGAAGATCTAATGATTCAAAAGAACACGAACATAATGAAAAATTTGATATCTTTAAGCTGTATATGAGTCATGTGAGATAGAGATTCACTTGGCAATGCTAATGTATTGTTCGCGGCTATTTGGTGCTTGAACCCAATTGGTTCCCCAAACTACAGCAGGAGTAGATGTTGATGTTGTTCTAAGTGGAAGAAGCTATCTGCATAATTAATCTACCAAATCCAAATGCACATACAATGATTCATTGAACAGAAAAAGTAAGAAATTACAAGGTTTCTGAAGTGGAAACCTCTCCATAAACATTACCTTCACATTACCTTGATTGAACCGAAAAGTAAGAAATTTGACAACTAGAGCTTCTGAACATAGTGGTTCTCCAACATATGATGGTAGAGGAAGTAGATTTCAATCTCCTCATCTGTATTATTATTTATGATGCCATAAACATTTCCTCCTAATGTATCTATATATTCATAGGCGGTTTTACTTGGCTTCTAATACTCCCGTCACCCATGGAGTCATGTAGGACTAATGTTGTCATTCCCGTGACTTGGAATATGAAGATAACGAAACTCAAATTTAAACTAGGTGTAAACACCAATAGTAGATGGCAGTTCTTTTCATCTAAGAAAATACCCCTAAATAGGAAGAAAATTAAGAACAAAAGCAAAAAACATATGGTGTTCATTTGGAAAAAGAAACAGACCTTATAGTAAAAAAATTGATGACCAAAAACCTTCCTATATTGTATTGTATTTAACAGCTTCATTTCAACCAACTATGTTGCTTCCTTCCCGTTTCCTTCCAAACCAAATTTAGTTGCAATGATAGATAAAGAAACAACATACCTCATCAACTTTCCCACTTGATCAGCCATGGACTCTCTGGTTTTTCGATATGGGAAAGACTGCAATGAAAAAACTTAGTGTCACCGTGACAAATACAAAGAAACAATCGAACTAGATACGCGAAGAAATGATTTGCCGGCCGAATCTTTTAATTTGGTGTATCACCTTCGGAACTGGTTGAGAAAGCGAGTATTTTTCAAGCTTCTTAAGCCTCTGATCAACACAGCCGAAAGCCATTTCCTTTTATAAACACCTGAGAGGTCCAAGTCTCTGTCATGTTTCGAGTGAACTCCAAGTAAGACGGAAGAACAGAACCAGCCAACAACCAAAGGCTAACTGGGAATTCAAGTCAAACAAAAGCAAGATTAATTCCTCAAAAAAAAAAAAAAAATGTTCTTCCGTAACTCGAACCTCTAAGGACTATATGTTTCATTCTAACAACTTTAGCTAAAGGTGCTTGACCTAAAGGCCCATCAAGTTGTAATTTAGCCTAAAATTTTTTTGGCTAACTGGATTTCTAAAATACTTGGTCCCAAGCATGTTTCCTCTAAACGTTTACTTTTTTTGCTCCAATTTAGCATCAGTTCACATTAGTGGACTTTAAATAGAAATATAAATCACATATTTTGCTCCAATCAGTAAAAATTTACATGTTTTCAACAAAGGAGTGACTGGATTTCTCCAATACTTGGTTCCAAAAGTGCTTCCCCCAAAATTACATACTGTGCTCCAATTTAACAATAATTTGCATGTTCCCAATGTACTAAAGGAGCGACCTTTATATACATAAACTACAGGAGAGACCCAAAATTTACAAATTTTACCGCAATTTTAGCATCAGTTCCCATGTTTTTCCAATGTAAAGGAGTGGAGACGAGTTTATATAGAAATATACCTGGTTGAAGCTGAGATCTCCTCTATCGCCGGAAGACTTGACCACAGCCGCCAAATCGGCACAGAGCTTGAACCGATCGGTGGCGAGAAGAGGAAGAGATGTCGGGAAAGGAGGGATCGAATCGTCGATCAGGACCAGGAACGTCGACGGGAGGATCGGACTCATCGACGGTGGAGAGATCGAGGCATGGGAGAATTTGGAAACTCTAGAAATTTGGGAAATTTGGAGGAGGAGGAGGAGGAAGATTCCTGGGTTCTTCCTGTTTCTTAGCGGCTCGCCGGCAATGTTACGTTAAGGATGAGCAGGAGGAGGAAGATTCATGGGTTCTTCCTCTGATTTGATTTGGAGTTGGGGGAGAGGAGGGAGAAGAAAGGAGGAGAAGGAGAAGACCAGAATGGGTGAGAGGAAAGATTTTGATGAAGCGCGGGCTGTTCTCAGCATTTTGCCCAAAAAATTGAACTTAAAAATATTACAAGTTTGCCACCGCTCTAAACTATTAATAACGCTTTGTTTTATAAACGTTATAAAAAGCCCAGAATTAGTCCAAACCGTCATAGAAAAAAGGTATTTTTCAACTTAATAACGCTTATGTATCAGCCGTCATTAAAACTCCTTGTCGAGCGTCATTAATAGGTCTTTTTGTTGTAGTGATGTTGGTAGATGAGCTTCTGAATATTGGTAGGTGAAAGGAACAGAAAGAGAGCCATCTACTTCTTCTGAATATTGGCAGGTGAAAGGAACAAAAGAGAGTCTTCTACTTCTTCTGAATAGCACTTTGAGATGTAGAGAAAGATATTGAGTTGAACGAGAAAAGCAGACTACTCATTTATAAGAAATGAGAGAGCCATTGGAGTGGAAGTAGCCATTTGAGTTAAAATAGTCGTTGAAAGAGCCGTTGTAATTGAACTAGTCGTTGCTAAAAAACCGACCCAATGCCCCAAGCCCAAGCCCATGCCAAGTTGGCACAAACCGGCCAAAGAAGCACGATTTCTACCAACTGGCCAAAGAAGCACGACTTCCGCCAGACTGACACGTCCAATTTCCGCCACTTCGTCTGCTGGAAATTTTCGTAAACATGTTACCCTCAGCATAATTTTTTTAAAAATTTGGTACTTGAGAGAAAATTTTCTGAATTGTATCATATTGTCTTACTTGGAAGGTGTTGCTGGTTGTGTGAGCTTAAATTAGATATCCAAAATGTAGTTCTGCCTGTCCACCAAATGACAGTCTAGATTGTATGGTATGACCCTCGATAGTGACTTCTGCTTGGAATTTCATTGGTGCAGGCGACTAGAGGGAGGTCCGCTTTCAGTCTTCCTTCTCCCTCCTCGACTCTAGGCGCAATGAGCATTGGTTGTTCCCCTAGGAGTTCTATGTGCTTGGAGAGAGTACCTGTCATATGATGTATGAGATTAGTAGGGCCGGTCCGGGGGATTGGGTTGCCTGAGCCAAAACTTATTTTGGTTGTCCCTTGACCCTTGTTGTGGACTGGTCCTGGAAGGTCCCATACAACCCCGATCTCTTGCAGGTCATGCTGGACCTGGAATGTTGCCCGAAAAAGAGGGGGGTTGCCCAAACCCGAAGTCTTGTCAGACTTACCCCTAGGCCAGCCCTGGGTATCAGAGACAAAAGGATGTCTAGTAAATCTGTTTGCAACAGCACTTTCAGAAACTTGGGTTACAGCTTGCCTTCAGCCCAAGGAAGTAAAGGTGCAGCTGCATCAAGAGAAATTTTATTAGTCCAACTCTCAGCAATACAAGTACTTCGCTTGTATGGCACATTCCTCTACGATCATCATATCGTCTTGTCTATCAACATACTGGCTTTCCCTGGCAGGAATCTGACACATACGGATGTGGGTCTGTACCTTTATAATGTACAGAAATCTGAAGATACTCACACAGCATGCAAACACAAGTTCAAGTATTTGTGTTAGAATCTACCATATACTCATAATATTAACTAAAATCTCAACTGAGAGTATCTATACATGACCCTTATTTACAAGTTTAAACTATGATTAACTATACTATTGATCTTGTCCAAACTAATTTATCTAGCATTGTAACTTAAGCCAACTAGCCTTATATCAAAGCATTCTTCAACGGCTATATAGCAAACTCTTGAAACCAAGCATCTCATAGCTCCACAGTGGAATATTCTGGTTTTGGAAGAGCAGTAGCATCTCCAACTTTAGCCTTCTGGCTGAGAAACTCCTTGCAATCTGCTCCTTTGACCGTGAACTCCATCAAGAGATCCTCAAAGAGTTGTTTCAGTTGGGCCTTGAAATCACTTGAGCAACCCTCACCCGCATTAGCATTCTGCACCTTCTCCACATCACAACCAACCCGAGCATTGTCTAAGTAAGCTCTGCATGCCACCAGGATTGTGTGCCCACGCTTGCGAAAATGTCCAGCAACAAAGTCCTCGAAATACTGTATGAAGAAAAAAAAACCAATTCAGGTGTTATGGAAGAAAATTGGGTAAAAAGTGCACCTGATGATGCTTACAAAGTGTCTGAAAAATGCTTCAGAAGCTTCAAAAAATTCAGCTATCTGGAAGAAATTTAGGATTCTAGATAATGTAATTATCAGGAAAAAAAAACCCACTGATTTTTCCCCCTTTTTATCGGGTTACCCCATCTTTATACAAAATGGTTTCTACCATAAGGATTATTAGGTCATCGCGTGAATGAGAAAAAGGATTTAAAACCAATATCGTCCCTGGTCATTTCTGCTCCTCCCCTTCCTCATCCCAGAACATTGCCAATGGACAAATGAAGCCAAGGGTGCTGCCTCCCTTTCTCTTATCTTTCTTCTGTCTTTTCACTCCATACTTCATATGTCCTCCTGTCCCACCACTCAAGTGCAGAAACATGCTGGATCTCATTTGACCAGAACCCACCACCCCATAGACTGCAGAGGGTTCTGCAGTGGGCGGTGGAAGAGAAGGTGGTGGGATGAAGGGGAGAGGATCACAAGACAGAGCAGAAGGGGTGGAGCACCAATCAGTCAGCAATTATAGCAGTTATCTGAGGAAGAAGACCGAGAGAAAAAAAAGGAAGACGGGGTGGTGTCAACACCACTGCCCGCTGCTGCCACTGTTTGCCAGCAAAAGAAGGGAATTTAGGTCCCTTGTTCTCGTGTGCCAGTCACGTGAAGCCTAAAGTGGACAAATACTAAATCCTAATAGCAGGGACCATGTCAAACAAAATTAAAAATTAAAATTTTGGGGTTAACCTGATTTTAAGGAGAATTTGAGGATTTCCTGATGCTTACCCTTCTAAATAAGATAGATCTAGCATAGAAGTTACCTTGGGAGGTCTTCGAAGGGAGTACAACATTGTCTTGCAGGAATAAAGGAAGGTATTCTCGTTGTACTTCAAGGCACTTTTCTGTCCGTATTGAGAATTTGCAGTCATCTCATATCCCGGCTCATTGAAGTATGGTTTTTCATTCAGAACCAGAGCTTGGATGGAAACGAGAACCTGCAGCATAGTTGACTTGTGTGGATTCCACTTCTCGCATCCACTGCCGGACCAGGTGTTTAGAAGGCTAAGACAAACCTTCCCACAAGCGTACAAGTTGGGATTAAGACGAAGTCCACCAGAATGGTAATGTGCTTTCTGCGCAGAATTATAGAAACAAAGTCACCATTACGACTTCAGAAGCTTGTACAGCGGTTAAAAATGTCTCAGAGCATAACATTTACATACTGGAGGCTGATAAGGATAGTCAGAAGGAAATTGGAAGTCGAAGAAGAAGAGGCCATCATGGTAAGGAGTTCCAGCTGAGCCTATTATAACAGCCCTTAGAAGGTCCATCCTTTCTTCATAAGCTCTAACATATATTGTCTCTGTTCAAAGTATAAGGAAACATTCATCAGATAGATTATTGCTAGGAAAGTGAGCAAGCCAAATAAATCCAGACATTTGCAGTTCGTATTGACTTTATGTGATTTTGTAGTAACTAACAATGTAGAAATCTTCTACTATAAAACTTACTTTTGATATAAAACTTACTTTTGAATTGATTGCTATTTTAGATTTTCCAAACTATTTATAGTTTATACAAATATGTTAGACTTTCTTGGAATGTGCTAAACATGCACTAGTTTCTCATTTCCAACTACATGTGTTTCCTAGAAAGCATTGAATCATTTGTTTGTAAGTTGTATTCATACAACTTCCTTTCTAGCTATTTAATGGTAATATGGGTAGAGGGATGAGTCTATATAAGGGAGCTAGTATATATGTCGAAAGTACATCTTTGAGAATCAAGAATTGTAGCCTTTGAATTGAGCTTAGCTGATAGTGAGTGAATACTCTGGTGTTTGGTTTGAGTGATTCACAACATTCAGGTTGCGTGCTTCCCCTCTTGCTTTTCTTTCCCTTTCAATCTTTTACCTTGTCACGTCCAATTATAGGCCAATTCTAATTTTTACTATTATTATTTTGTTATGTACATCTGTCCATGGAAAATGTGATTATAAAAGATAAAAGTAATCATTTTCAATTAATATGACCCCTAGATTAAAATCATAACCACACAAAAAAATAATCTTACTAGTTACTAGTCATAAAAAATAATGAATTAATGATGACACGATGAGAATGTATGGTTTAAATTTAAGAGTGCAGTAAAAGTTGAAGCACAGAACCGGTACCAGGATATGCTAGATTGCCATGAAATAAATTATAGGCTTTGGTAAATTAATCTACAAGCATGATGACTGGAACAGAAAAATAATTTCTCTAGACGCGTCTTTGGGTTGGTTTTTGGCAGATGAAGTATGGTTTATTTGTAGATGCGAAAACAATTCAAAGAAACACAGCTTCTCAATCCACATGATCACAGTCGAGCGAAAAGACAATTTAACCCTCAGTTAACGAGGAAAGCTGCATCCTCGTGTACATTCAGATGAAACGGCCAAGTTCAACCAAGTAGAAGCAAGCAATAAGAAAGAACAAAGGGAAACTTTGGTATTGAATTAATGATATATGCATGGGTTTCCTTGTCCATATAGAAGCTCTTGAAGATAGAAACTCGAAGAGAAAGAATAAAGGGATAGGGATACTTTGGTATCGAATTAACAATGTCCAAAAAATAAATGTTCTTCTTCTAAGCACAAGCATTTAAGGGCAAAAGATTCTAAATGCATAATAACTAAATCACATTCAAAAAGCAAAAAAAAAAAAGGACCTGGTAAATCATTTTCCAGAAGCTTCCAGTCTTGTTGTATCTTCTTCATCCACTCTTTTGGTGGCTGTACAAAAAACGACCAGGTCAACTAGTAAAACACATGAACTTAGGGGAGAAAATAGAAATGGGTAGAAACTCATCACCTTTTTCCCTTCTTTAGTTTCCTTGGCAAAGTGATGGTCAGAGCAATCCTCAACAGTGTCAAATTGTTTCAGGGAATTAAATATTTTATCAATTTCTTCTTCAAGGGGCACGTGATTACTTGGCTTTTCATGAATAGGTTTCTGCAACCAAGGGACTGTAGCTTCCACCCCAGGTGGTAAATCCAAATGATCAAATTTAGCAGCTAAATTGTAACTGCAGTCATTGTCAATCATATCAGTATCAAATTCATACTCGCCATCATCCTCGTCAAAGTAGTCACATTCATCAAAATGGTCAGAAGTATAATCCATTGCATCTGACTCCAAATTTTTCTGAGAATCATCTGGAGCATCAGTTTGCAAGTCACTGGTTGTACAAGATCCCATAAGATCACTGGACAAAACATCCTGCAAAATGTAATACATGTATTTATGTTACCACGACATGGTGGTAATGAACTTCAAATCACTAAGTTCTGAGCGTGAAACTTTTCCATGACCATGCAAAATCTCCTCGCACCTGTTGTTGAATTTGCCAATCTGTAACACACCCTACAGGTTTCTTGTTCTTGTAATCTAGGGTGTTTTCGCCAATGATCATAGATGAATCTGTCTCATAATCTTCACGTTCATTTAGAACATTCTACAATAGCATATACAGATAGGCAAGTTAAACAATTGTAAACGTACTGAAAGTATCAAATGCCATTGGAATACAATTTAAGGCTTGGGTTATATTACCCATATAGATAAATTAAACTGATTAAGACCTCGTCAAATTAAACCCTATATTGAAAGGTGTGCAGGAAAAAGGAAACAAAATTATAAAGCTAAATAGGGGACTATTATGCCCCCTTGCTATGTAGCACTACTAGTATTTACGTTAAGCTATAAGATCATCAATTTGCACTAGACATGCTTGTATTTTACTCTTTTGGAAGGAAAAAAAAACAGTTCTTCCATTACAATTACCATGGTCTAGTGGACTTATATAACAATAGTCTACAGCTGTACCATACAATTTGAAATTTTCAATTGATTGTAAATTGAGTCTACATAAATGTATGTTCTTGTCTAAGACTGGGTTTGGGATTCCTTATTGGAAGTTGCTTATGCTTTTATTTTTCATGGCAAGCGGTTCAAGGCTGTTTGGCTAAACAGCCTATCAAAAAAAAAGTAAGTTCGATTGTGGGGCTACTTCTTACAGCAGCTTCCCACAGTCCCACATACTGTCAGAAGCTGCTTCTGCTATGGCTTTCTAAAAAGCAGCAGCAACCCCAAAGCAAGCTTAAGTTGCATGTATAACCTCCATCGGACTGTATCCAAGTCGTATCTGTTACTGACATGATAATTCCTCAATACTCATGCCCAATGTGACCTTCACATGTCTAGGTTCCAAAGAGGCCCAAAATTTAGTTGGAAGTGCTTGTGATTGTGTGAACATGATTAAGATATTAGAAAGTGACATTCTTTCAAGCAGGTTCTTTGAAGACCATTTTGCTATATTGCATAAATTTGGACACAGATACGAATCATAGTTTGCAGTATCGGCCTATACCGATCCGATACGGCCGATATCGATACAATGTGACATGTCCCGGTCCGATACCGATATTGGAGGTCTATTTTTCAGTCAATTCGGCAAAGAAAAATGAATTGGAAAAAAAAAGACTAATCAGAAAGGGTGTAAAACCATAGTAAGGTTTTAAAAGCATGTAAAAGAAAAAAAAAAACTTAATCTATTGCAGGTAAACCAATCAGCATGAGTGACAACTATTTCATTCAATTTCAAAACTACTAAGAAACAACACATAAAATACTTAAAAATATGCCTAAATGTATAAAATATTTTTTTTCTAAAATTTAATAATTTATTAATAATTATTTGTTTTCCGATACCCAAAGTTCCAATAGTCTGATCCGAAAACCGATGATACCGCCTATCTTGATACTCAGTGGAAGGGTCCAATACTGATTCCGATACTGCGAACCTTGATATGGATAAGAACAAAATACATAAGAGAGACATACATTTTGAAAGTACAATAAGCACTCACGTATGTTGCACGAATGCGAACATAGGTACGGACACACTACAGATATGGACACTATTTTCCGTGTTCGTGTAATATAAACCTTTTGGAACCTAGTCATAAGACATAAACCAAAACATGCATAATATAGCTGTTATTAACATCCAATATAAACAATATGTATATGGGTATGTATTTATGTGTATAAATAATTGTACCCATGATGTATGCTTATAGCCTTGTACTAAATTTTCAAAAAGTAAATTTATTTTGAATTGTATTGTATTGTCTGTCCCCAGAGCTGTTTCAATGTCTATGCAACCTAGGTTTTGAATTGAATTGTATTGTCTGTATCCGAAACTAGAAATTTGGTCTAAAGATGCTACCTTATTTCATCCTAATCATACATCATCTCAAGAGTGCCAGAAGGGTAGGAAAAATGATACAAATTGGCAGCAGTGACACACAGGCGGCTGTAATCAAATGGAATCTCACTCTCCCTCTATATTTTTCTTCTTTGGTTCTTTAGTATTCAAGGGTTTTGGATTAGGAATTATTATAAGATCGACCATTCAGCCTTTGGCTTTATGCATCTATATTTCACTTAGGGGGCGTTTGGTTCAAGTTTTGGAGGCTTGGTAATGGGTTTTGAATTCCTTACCCATGTTTGGTATGTCTAGGATTGAGAATTAGGGAGGAATACGAGGGGCTTCATATTCCCACCGATGTGAGAAAGCTATTCACAAGTCCCCCCTTGGGAATAGTTTTTGCATTCCTAGGAATGTTGTTTTAGTATTTTGTTTGGATGCTAATACCCTCCATTTACTTCCAAAATTACAACTTCTATCACAATCATGTGAATGGTAATAGTAGCATCATGGAATTAATGAAAGAGTATTTATGAAAATTTAAACAAATCAAGATTCCTATCCATGTGTGAACCAAACATGGGAATGGAATAATTGAATTTTTTGGATGACATATTCCCAACCTAACCAAACATGGGTATGGGTATGTTGAATTCCTTTCCCATTGGAAAGGAATAGGAAATGGATTCCAAGGAATACAAAAATCCATCGAAATGAGCCCTTAGTGCCTGACATTCACTTTCAAGAGTATTGATATCAACAATTTATGTTACTTCAAAGATTGGTACAACAGTTATTAAGAAAATTACAATCTCAAAGTAGTGTATTCTCATATTGGTTTCAGTGACTTGTTGCTTTATATCACAATTTTTTTTCAATGGATAACAATTAATTCCTTGTTTTTTTACTAATTACTTAATACAATATCTAATAAAAGATAAAGTACTTGCACTAATAAGAAGCCATAGTACAAGGAGTATGGATTTGTTTATCAAACTGAAAAGTATCAAATAAGCAGACACTCAAACCCAATATTGTGTAGAACTAGACACAAATACGGCAAATACAGTAGGTCAAACCAAAATCAGTCTCGTGTCCCTGTCATCATGTTCTTATTATGCCATGTTGTACTCATATCAATATCCATGCAACATAGCATCTATTGCTAGCAACACTATTTTTATTACTGAAGGTTGTTAACATATATATAGATATTAGATATATGAAGATAATATTCAGTATGTTCTTGCTCAGATATACTTTTTTAAAAGGAAATTTTGACAAAAGCTAAATCCAAACTCCAAAGGATCTAGAATCAAGTTCGGACCATCTTCTACAAGACCCATGAAATGTAAAATGGTTGCTAGTAGATCTCTTTAATGACCTTATGTAAAGACACCTCTCGCTCGTCCATTAAGTTCATCAATTGGGATTAATTCACTCGGTAATCTAGTCCCACCTGATTGTAGTTCAGATATTTGACTCTTGTAAAGGAGTACAACTGTGTGGTACTTCTCTATGAGGACGAAGATGAGAGATAATCGTGTGTGTGTGTGTGTACTGGGTGGGTGGGTGAGAGAGGGGTTAGGTCCATGACAGATCCAGTTCAGTACCTCATATCGGTATCGTTTTAAACCTCTCATCTTTGTCTTTGTACAGATCAGGCAAGTAAATCTTCTCAACCTCTACAAATGACACAATTCGGATACTGCAAGCGTTTTGGCCCGTCATAGTGTATTTTTGGAATGTCTGTGACAGGTCTAACACGTATCTGACATGGAAACAATAAGACATTGTACCCATTATGAATACCCATGCTTCCTATCACTTCTATAATATCAAAAATCAGATAACTATCTCGCTTGTGACTCTGTTCAAAAAACTTCACTCAGTGGAATGCCAAATCTAGTCCTCGTCTCTCAACCAAAGATGAAAGGTCAGCTATTGACTCTCATAAAGGAGAGCAATTGCTGCAACTCTATGGGGAAGAAACAAGTGAGGGGAGAGAATCTCAATTATGCCAACTCAGTTCGCCAATCATTTATTCTGTAATGGCAAAGATATTTACAAAAGAATTGCATAATTTGCATACTGTCACAAAATACCACATGCACAATGCATCGAGCATACCATGACCACATTCAAAAGCAAAACAAGGTTAAAAGCTAACCACCTCATTGTTCTTTGAAGCACAATCTACATCTACATCAAGAAGCTTCATTTCCACTTTATTCATGTCAAATTTCAGAATCATATTCCGAAAGCTAATTTACCAAGACGAATGCCACATGCGTGAAACAATTCAGAAGATTCACCCAATTTCCTTTGACCAATCAATCTACTCTTCCTACTACTCAATGCATAAGGAATTAAGTCAATCTACTCTTCCTACTACTCAATGCATAAGGAATTAAGTCGAATCATCAAAACTGAACACAAAACACTAATCAGCATAACCATCAGCTGCACAAAAATCAACTTAGGACATGTTTGGTAACCGGAAACTACCATGGAAGCTAGGAAAGTAGTGGAAAATCAAATCCTCGTAGTTTCCATCTGATGTTTCTTGGAAATAAGTTCCGAAACTCCATGCCATGTCATAAAAATGGAAACTAAGGGCTCATTTAGTTTTCATCCAAAATTGTAGGAACTCGAAGAAAGTAGAGGGGGCAGCATTTACTATTCCTATTTATAAAAAGGTGATCCGAACTAATTATATGGCCCATAGTAATACAATCAAAATAATGTCATGTCATCGTATTGCTCTAGTTTCATTATTCTATCTTCTAGCAGACAACCACCTTTTTGGAAACCTACTTCCGTTAGTTCCTAGAAACTCAAAGAAAGTAAGTATCCAACTTTCAAATAGTTTTTGGTTGCCAAGCAGAAGCAGAGCTCCTAATTGCAGCCAACCATAAACCAATGCACATACAATCTGCTAGAATGCAACAAATTGAATACCACATATCATTAGGGGTGGCGATTTTGCCCTCATACCCTCTACCCTAGCCGGGTACCCTGCACCCTCAGGTGCCCACGGGTACCCTCTACCCTTCGAGGGCAGGCCCTACCCTTACCCTCTTAGAATTAGGGTAGGGTAAGGGTTTTATTCTGATACCCTAGTATAATTACCTGGGTACCCCGCCCTACCCGCCCTACCCTCTGCCCTGTAACCCTACCCTGAACCCTACCCTACCCTGAACCCTACCCTACCCTGAATCACTACCCTACCTACTACCCGTTAACCCTAACCCTTTAAAAGCCTCGACCCTACCCTTCTCCCCACCCTGAACTGAACGGCTAGTGCAATTACCCTAGTGCAATTACCCGAATACCTTGTAGTTTTTTGTAATTAGTACTTAGGATTAGGAGAACTACATGGTGCTTGATCCTAAGGAGTCAGGTCTAGTCCTTTCCTTGGGTATGTAGGCAGCCCAGGTTTTACTATATAACTGGGTTCAGCGCCTTTAGTAAAAAAAATATTCTCCCTATTATTTTTTGTTAAGTTGTTATGATTTTTGAATGCTGTCAAAATCTGAGAAAAATGAAATGGAAAGAAAAAATATTCCCCCCTGTTTAGTAGCAAAAATTTGATTTTCAAAGTTAAAAAAAATGAAATGGCAAGGGTAATACCCTTACCCTCCCTACCCTGACCCTCAGCTACCCTGTGAGGGTAAAGGGTAAGGACGGGTAATGGGTATTGGTTTTTTGGAAGAGGGCTACCCTACCCTACCCTCATGACTCCCCTAGGGTATCAAAAAAAGGTCAATACCCTACCCTACCCTGCCCTCTTCCTACCCTTACCCTACCCTACCCTACCCATCGCCAGCCCTACATATCATCATCAAAATCAAAGCAAATATCAGATGCATGCAACAATTCAGAAAATTCCTCCCAGTTTTACTAACAAAAGTCAAAACTTCAAAAATCTAACTCCAAAACTTAATCGTGAGAACACTAACTTACACAAATTAATCAATCTAGCTCCCCATTTCTCCAATCCGAAGCAAATGCCACATGCCTTTAACAACCCTGATTGTTCCTCCAAATTGTCCTTACAACAAAGTAGAACCTCCGAAAATCCAACTCCATACCTTAATCAACAGAACCCCTGGCACGAATTAATCAATCTACTAGAAGCACATATTATCATCAAAACTAATTTTTTTAAAACAGCATCAAAATCGAAGCAAACACCAATTCCCCTTTCAACAAAGTTGAATCTTTGAAAAAATCCAACTCCAATCCTTAATCAACAAAAACCTAACTGGCACATACATATTAATCAATCACGCTCCCTGTTTCTCAATTTGATACCAATGCACATACAATTGGCTGGAACTCAACAAATCATGCCCACGTATTAGTATCAAAATCAAAATTTTCACAATAAGGGGGCATTTGGTATGCGGAATACTATATAGCCGGGAATTCTACATTCCCGAAAATCAAATTCCAAGTAATTAAATTTCCTGGAAAATTACATTCCGTGTTTGGTAACTATATAAATATTCTCGGAAAAAAAATGATAAAAAAGAAGAAAAAAACCCAAAAAATGAAATAACGTGAGAAAGGGGAAAAAAGACAACAAACAATAAAAACGACAACAAACAAAAAAAAGAAAAGAAAAATATCGAATAGAGCGACCAAAAAAACCCAAAAAAGGACAAAAAACAACAAAACCGACAAAGAAGACCAAAGAGCGTCGAAAGCAATGAAAACAAAAAAGTGACAAAAAAACAACAAAAAAGGGCAAAACCAAAAGCGACAAAAAACTACTACAAAACGACAAAAAGGAAAAAAACAAAAAAACGACAAAAAACAACAAAAAAGGATAAAAATGTATCAAAAAACTACAAAAAAAAAAAAATTGGACCAAAAACGACAAAAGACCACAAAAAGTCCAAAAAATGACAAAAACTATTAAAACGACAAAAAAACGACAAAGACGATAAAAAAGGGCAAAATGACAAAAAAAAACGACAAAAGGATTAAAAAAAGGGAAAAATGACAAAAAAACGAAAATAATGTTCAAGAATGATCAAAAAAGAAGAAAAAAATTTAAGCAATTTTTTTTTGCCGGGAAAAGAAATTATACCCACATATTCTTAAGGGATAGGATTCTCATGTTTTATTGGTAAACTATTTATTCTGGTATTTCTAATTTCTGGGAGTAAATTTTGTATAGCCCAAAAATAGATTCTCATCCTAAATTTTCCCAGGAATAATAAAAAAATATATATACCGCATACCAACGCCCCCTTTAAAATCGAAGCAAAGAAACAAAAGGGGACGGAGGGCATTGTTCTTTGACGCAAAATCTTCATCTAAGGGGCTGTTTGGATAGATGTAATTCTTTGAAAGTGTGAAAGTGGCACTTACGTCATGATGAGTTGCAGTTGAAAGTGTGAAAGTGGCACTTACCAAAATGTGTTTGGATGTAGTAATTTTTGTCTCTGCAAGTGGAAGAAAAATGGATTTGGTGTTTGGATGGTTGTTGAAAGTGAAGAAAAAATGAGTTCGGTTGTTTGGATTGTTGAAAGTGAAAGTTTGTTGGAGATGTGGTAAACCTAGGTATGGTTACCCCCAGGGTGTAAAGATTAAAAATTAGTATTATTATATATATATATATATATATATATATATATATATATATATATATATATAATTAGACAAATAAAATTAAGTTTGATAATTAAATTAAGAGAAATTAGTTTATTTATTGGATTAAAAAGTCAAAGAACTTTTTAAACCCAATATTAAATTAATTATCTTTTTATCTAATTAAATTAATTATCAAACTAAAGCTATTAAAATTAAATACATTAGCTATTAAAATTAAAGCCATTAAAATTAAAATTACTTAAATAACTAAACACTTCTTCTGGACTCTTCTTCATGTGGGCGAGAGCCTATCAAACTAATAAAGCTATTAAAATTAAATACATTAGCTGTCCTCTTCACACTTCTTCTTCTGACTCTTCTTCTGACTCTTCACACCTTTTTTTTTGGAGCGGTGGTCGCCCACCACCCCGCCCGGTCCTCGCCTCCAGTTGACCCCTCCACCTCGTCTCCCCTGACGAGTTCCATCTTCTTCTCCCGGCCCTCAAATCCCCAAAGTTTTTTTTTTCCTGAGGAAGAAGAAGGGCGCGACCACCCTCGTCCGGTGGCCGCTCCAGGTCTAGCTCCCGGTGGCCGCTCCAGATACGGTGACCCTAACAAACTAGAGTTTCACCTCATTTTTTGATGTGAAACTGATCAACCTTCTCTTCTCCAGACCACCACAACTGGAGTTCCACTCTTTTTCTTAGGATGTGAAACTGAGCAATTTTGTGGGGGACAGGAACTGCAATCCATCCCATCAGCCAAAAAAATCAAGTTCCAAACCTTCTTACCAAACACACGAACTCGTGGAAGTTCAAGGCAGTTGCAATTTTTTTTGCAGTTTCATCTCAGTTTTGGCCAACCAAACAGGCCCTAAGCCAATCTCCCTTTCCACTTTATTCAACTCGAAATTTGAGTCCAAGCTCCCTAGCCCAAGTGGTTAGGGAGTGGGGCTCACTTGGGGGAGGTCCCAAGTTCGAGCCCCCCCCCCCCCCCGGGCATGGGATGGCTGGCCTCAAGAAATGGACAAAAAAAAAAACTCGAAATTTGACGAATCCTAAATCCCCTATGACAACTTGTAAAAAATTACAAAAAATCCACCCAACATTCCTAAAAACCAATCAATCAAGCTACTCCTCAGACGAGTCATTAATCAAACTCAATCTTAGGGCCTGTTTGGTTGGCCAAAACTGAGATGAAACTGCAAAAAAAATTGCAACTGCCTTGAACTTCCACGAGTTCGTGTGTTTGGTAAGAAGGTTTGGAACTTGATTTTTTTGGCTGATGGGATGGATTGCAGTTCCTGTCCCCCACAAAATTGCTCAGTTTCACATCCTAAGAAAAAGAGTGGAACTCCGGTTGTGGTGGTCTGGAGAAGAGAAGGTTGATCAGTTTCACATCAAAAAATGAGGTGAAACTCTAGTTTGTTAGGGTCACCGTATCTGGAGCGGCCACCGGGAGCTAGACCTGGAGCGGCCACCGGACGAGGGTGGTCGCGCCCTTCTTCTTCCTCAGGAAAAAAAAAACTTTGGGGATTTGAGGGCCGGGAGAAGAAGATGGAACTCGTCAGGGGAGACGAGGTGGAGGGGTCAACTGGAGGCGAGGACCGGGCGGGGTGGTGGGCGACCACCGCTCCAAAAAAAAAGGTGTGAAGAGGAAGAAGAAGAGTCAGAAGAAGAAGTGTGAAGAGGACAGCTAATGTATTTAATTTTAATAGCTTTATTAGTTTGATAGGCTCTCGCCCACATGAAGAAGAGTCCAGAAGAAGTGTTTAGTTATTTAAGTAATTTTAATTTTAATGGCTTTAATTTTAATAGCTAATGTATTTAATTTTAATAGCTTTAGTTTGATAATTAATTTAATTAGATAAAAAGATAATTAATTTAATATTGGGTTTAAAAAGTTCTTTGACTTTTTAATCCAATAAATAAACTAATTTCTCTTAATTTAATTATCAAACTTAATTTTATTTGTCTAATTATATATATATATATATATATATATATATATATATATATATATATATATATAATAATAATAATACTAATTTTTAATCTTTACACCCTGGGGGTAACCATACCTAGGTTTACCACATCTCCAACAAACTTTCACTTTCAACAATCCAAACAACCGAACTCATTTTTTCTTCACTTTCAACAACCATCCAAACACCAAATCCATTTTTCTTCCACTTGCAGGAGACAAAAATTACTACATCCAAACACATTTTGGTAAGTGCCACTTTCACACTTTCAACTGCAACTCATCATGACGTAAGTGCCACTTTCACACTTTCAAAGAATTACATCTATCCAAACAGCCCCTAAGTAAATCGTAAAACCCTAACTTTCACCGGACACTAATGCACGTGCAATCTGCTCGAATCCAACAGATCAAACAAGACATCAACATGAAAATCAAACTTTACAATCAAAATCGAAGAAAACAAAGAGAGAGAGAGAAAAAAAAAAGGGATGGAAGCTAACACTTATCAGACCTTTTAAAAAAAAAATCCACCCAATCTTCCTAAAAACCACTACTCCTCAAACGATCATTTATCAGTCACTAATGCACATACAATCACACATCAACATCAAGATCAAAACTTTACAACCAAAATCGAAGAGAGAGGGGGGATGGAAAGCTCACGTTTCTCGGACGTTTGTTCTGATTGGACGACGACGCCGAAGAGGAGCCGGCGCTCGTGATCTCCGGATCGTCGACGGAGGAAGACAGGGAAGCCTCGGGGGAGAGGTGGTGCCTGCGAGCAAACGGAAGCCGTTAGATGTGAGTGGTGGGGAAGATGGAGAAGGTTAGAGCTTTTGTTGAGGATTCACTTGGTAGCGGGTTTTGGCTCCATGGAGAGCCCGGTTCGTAGCGGACAATGCGGATATCGGGGATCGGTCGGAAGGGGTTTCGAGAGAGAGGAGGAGGAGGAGGTTTTTTATGGGTGTTTTGAAAGACTCGCTCTCCGTGTTTTTGCTATTTATGGTAGTTACGAAGGGGCTTGGAAACTGTTGCTGGAGTAGAGTCGGAGAGGACTTTGAGAAGAAGTAAGGGGTGGTGTTGTTGTGGGCTCCACTGGTTGACTTTGGATGTGGTTTAGCTTCCCTAGTGTTCTTTTACTATTTATGGTAGTCACAAAGGAGTCGAGATGTGTAATGGGCCGGGCAGCGATCCGATTTGACCGGATTCTTGCCGGCCGGGCATAGCCCGGGAGAAAAGCGGGGGAAAAATATGGAGACTCAATTCGGGCCCGTGAATCGATGGGGGACGGACCGGGCTGAACTGGACTAGATCCGGGCCGGTTCAGGGTGGTCCGGCCCAGTTTATTTAAAAAATTGAAAAAAAAATTGAGAAGGAAAAATTGAAAAAAAAAAATATTAATGTCATTATAATTTAAATATGCTATAACATTAACCAAAAAAAAATGAAAGTTGATATTTTATTTTCATAAAAATTGTATTAAAATGTAAAAGTATTTTTTTTCTTTTTCGTCATCCAACTTTCGTCCAAGTGGAGACTGAAAGTCCAAGTCACTGATGTTGACAGTTTCATCTCTTGAGTTTTGAGTTCATTTTTTTTCGCACGAGTTCAATCATGAACGCAGACATAAACACCCCCAATATTTTAGAAATTTTATTTCAATTTTGGAAACAACATAATCCAAACCAAGAACCATTGTATATTTGAAAAATAAATGAGACATGTTAATAATTTCTGTTAAAGCTAAAGAAGAAGTTAGATAATAAACTCTAGATAAAATGCATGTAACATTGTAAAATAATTCTAAAAATTCATAAATTGAATTAACAATTAACCAATCATTTTTAGCATTACAATCATGTGTAATAACATCTTTAAATTTAATAGAAGATTTCAACATTAAATAAGTATAGTTTCTATCTATGTGGTGCATCTTTAACATATCTCCTAAAAGTACCATATTGTATACATAAGGTTTTAAAAGCTTATTGTCTACTTGCATAAGTGTTCAAACTTTGTAAACATAATCTAAGATTTTTTAAATTTGCTTGAAAAAATTTAAGACGTTCTTGTACAATTAAATTAATAATATGTCAAGTACATCTTGCATGAAAAAGTCATCCTTCTACTATAGGCAAAATAATGTAAATTTAAAAAATTAATACAATAAGTGTTATTACTAACATTATCAAAGGAAATTGAAAAAGAAAAATTATTGTGAATCATATTCACATAAAAATTGGATTAGAGCGCCTCGTTTGCAAAGCAAATATGTGGAGATACTGAAGGTGGCGGACAAATAATACATTTTTGCAACATCCATTTCGATATAAATAATGTGCCATGTAAGTATAATTTTATTTAGTAGTTCATATATCATAAGTTATTGCAAATTTACTAGCATTTACAAAACTTTCTTTCAAAGTTGTCATTTCTTTTTGAAATATTTTGGTAGCCTCTGATCTAGTAGTAGATCTAAAAACTTTAGTAAAACAAGGATTAAGATAGTACATGCATAATCATAATATCAATCACTCTCACCGAATGTAAAAGGTTGTTCATCACAAATAATATATTTTGTTAACTCAATTTGTTACAAGCATCAGAATAGATAAAGTTACCTATAGAAGACCCTTGAGGACCAGTGCTTATTTGTATTTGTCTAGCATGCAATGTGTCCTTACCATAACAATTTTCATAGTGTCTTCTTAAGTGTCCGTGCTATCATTCTTTTTCCATTTATAAATTTGCATGCATTTCTTGCATTGTGCATCTTTAGCTATTGGTTTTTGATCTTTTGGATCTAAAATTCGTGCGTCTTCATTATCATTGACATATATTTTTTACATAATAATTCCATAAAACTGATTTTTCTTTCTATTTACAACATTAATAACCATATTTTTAACTTGAAGTAATATTTGTATCGGTGGTACATAATCAGGAATATGATTATTTTTAAACAAATCATCATAAAAAGCAAATTTTGGGTCAGAATCACCTTCATAAGGGTGGCTAGAACTAGTAGCATACATACTTTAAAAATTAATTTTTAGAAAAAGAAAGAGGAAAAGAATTTGTATTCTAACAAAAATAGAGAGAGGAAGAGAGGAAAGAAAATCTCGAATCAGAAAAAAGAAAAAAAAATTCAGTACTATTAAAATTACTTGATAGGTTAACTTGAAGCCTCCAAAAAAATTCGCACATGTTGAAGCCTCAAGGACACTGTAATTTGGATTACAGAAAGTTGTACTCCAATATCCAGAAAGTTGTTACTTTGATATTAAAAAATTGCTTGGCTTCTAAATTTTTTAAAAGAAGAAGGAAATTTTGGTTGTGGTTAATTTTCATGATTTATGGACTATTTATAGATTTTTTTTTGGTGGAAAATGACCTCCAATACCCCTAAAATATAGCTATTATAAAGATATTTTGGTCATTTTTTCAAAAAATGTTCAAAATACTCCTAAATGTCCTAAAACGACTACTAAAATGGGGTATTTTGGCAATACCCTCCAACGGATAAATTGGAGAAAAAATTCGTGTCCGATCGGGTTGGACCGGGTGTCACGCCCCAGAACCAGAACACTGGAGAGCGGGGGCAGACATAGCCAGCTACGTATAATGAAATGGAATCCACTCCACTATACGGTCACGACTGTCTAGATATATGAGGGTTTATCTACAAGCCATTAGTCTCTTATGGTCAATAACAAGCCTAGTGTCTCAATCACAAGCAAGCAAGTAAAATTACAAGATGTAAGATCACCAAATATACAATAGTAAGGCGTCCCAAACATTACATATTCAGCTGATCATGAAGCTAGTCGTTACAAAATATGAGGACTAGCAAGAGTTTTAGTCATACATGATCAACCCTAGGTTGCCAATCATGTTACAGCCCGTAGGCAGACAGTAAGTAAAATGTACACGTGTCACGACCCGCACACTTTTTTTTTAAACAGATACGAGACGTGTCCAAGCCAGCCTACGTCGCAGTGTCGGCGGTAGAACGCTGTCACGGACATGAAGATCAAAATCATAAATAATGCTCATTCACAAAATTAATTTAATTTATAATGATCACAAGTTTTACATTTGTAGAAAAATATAAACTTGTACAAATAAATGAATGACTACAACTCAACTATCTAGCTAGTCTCTAGGCTTTGTCTGCAAGTATTCCCGTCACTCCCCAAGCTAAGTGAATCCACGGCTAACCTAAAAATGTTGGTTTCCAGTCAGGAATGGAACGAGCACAATTCACTGAATGTAATTTCAAATAAAGAAAATGACTATAAAACAAGGTTAGACATCAATCATGAGTTTGAAAATAAACAGGAAATACGAAAAACCAATAGTAAATAAATAGACACCAAATACTTTCCCCAACTACTAGAAGTACCTTTGATATGTGATCAGTCTGGGACACTACACCGTA
Source organism: Iris pallida (assembly GCA_029216955.1). NCBI lineage: Eukaryota > Viridiplantae > Streptophyta > Magnoliopsida > Asparagales > Iridaceae > Iris > Iris pallida. The sequence continues at coordinate 3,231,013 of JANAVB010039816.1, read as the reverse complement.
CGGTCTACGAGATCTACTTGCAGAAAAGTAAACACTGTCTACGAGATCTACTTGCAGAAAAGTAAACGAGGTCTACGAGATCTACTGCATAAAAGTAAACGAGGTCTACGAGATCTACTGCATAAAAGTAAACAATGTCTACGAGATCTACTGCATAAAAGTAAAAAATGTCTAAGAGATCTACTGCATAAAAGTAAACAATATCTATGAGATCTACTGCATAAAAGTAAACAATGTCTACGAGATCTACTGCATAAAAGTAAACGAGGTCTACGGTCGGATCACACATCCTCGGTACTTCTCATTCCCGACTCAATAATTTATAATAGAGTATAAAAACCACATAAACAATGGCCAATCAATGAAATATAGTGAAAATCAATATCGAAATGCAGACAATAAACTGTACTCGCCTGTGGTCCTCTGCTGGTGAAACCGACAGTCTGAACTACTCAATGTGTCACAATAGTCAAAACCCGTACAACAGTCCCCGGAAGCTGAAATAAACATTACCAATATTCTCAGAATAGTCAAAATAGCTAGGATTGCCTGTCCTTAAGTCCAATTCTGGATACAGGGGCAAAACGGTAATTTTAGGCAAAAACGATGTCCGCCGTTGGACCCGCTTTGCACCGAAAAGCGTACCAGAGTCACTGGTCTCTAAAGTCGTCAAACTACTTGTCTACGGATCCAGTTTTTCGATAAGAACCCAACCGTATGTCCAGAGTTGGATTTTGGCGGGCCGTGCACAAAATCGCCCGTTGAGTGGGACCATGACGCGACAACGCCCAGCCCTCACCGTAAAAACGGCGTGGAACGCTGTAGATTTTTCTACTATAAACAGTTTATATATATAACAAAAACCTGTCGAAAATATGGTCAACTCCGAACGGAGGACAAGCAATGAATATATATATACGAGTACTCGATCACGACTCTAAGATAACAAAGTAAAGACTGAAATGAAAAGACAACTAGACGATAAAATAATATATAACCTGTCAAGTCCAACACAAGAATATATACAGTCCAAGTCTCTAATACAGCCCATAATAACATCAGTCTCAAAAGTAGCTGGAGACAAAGTCCAGTATAAAAGACCTACTCTAACTAAGCAAGGGGTAAGGTCTCGCCAGGCGGAGCTAAGCCCTGCTGGACCAAAGTCTCCAGGTCTAGGCCCACTACGTCATCCGGACCGTAGTAGGTACTGTAGTCTCCCTCATCTGCATCTGTAATATTTTCAACATATCCTGTCAGGATGTATCAACCCCTGATTTTCAAAATTTTGTTAAACTAGTGTTAATTAATTATTAAATGTCATTATTGGTTTTAAAATAATTTAATATGATTTTAGGAATTTTCTAGAATTTTTAAATGAATTTTTAATGAGTTTTAAATACAAAAAATATCATTTTGTAATTTATTTAAAAGTTTTAAAAGCATTTTATAATTTTCTGAATTGTTTTAAAAGTGCTTTGCAATTATTATAATTGTCTTAAATAAAGTTTTGTAATTATTTGAATTGTTGCAATGGCAGTATGCAATTATTGAAATGTCTCAGAGTGTGGAATGCAAATTAAATTTGCATTTAACAATTGCTAGGACCATAGTGCAATTTCCTAACCTCTAGGGGCCTAATTGTAAATTATCCAAACCCCACCCCCCGACCAACTCTCTCTCTCCTCCAGCTCCCTCACCCCCCCCCCCGTTGACCCGCTCGGCTGCCCGACCGACACAATCGCCCTGCCCCCGCCTTTTCCGGCTGCCCCCACCGCCTCCAAAGCCCCTATAAATATCCCCCTCTCTCCCCCCGACCTAGCTACTACCTCCACGACCACCGACGACCGCCACAGCCCCCGCTCCTCCACAAAACCCTAGATCTAACCCTAGCTCCGGCAAGACCCCCAGCGCCGCCCCTACGCCGAGCACCACCGCCCGCAACCACCACCGATAGGTTCGCCGCAGTGAGGCGAACACGTCGCCACCGGAGCGCCCTGACCCCGACGTCTCCTCCGCCCGTCAGCACCATCGAACCCCCCTCCAACCGCCGGACACGTAGGTAACACGACTCAAATCGTGTCGTGCGTGTCTCGTCTTCACGCACGAGACTCGCCAGGACACGACGAGCATGGTGCTGTGCTCGGACACGCGAGGCTGAGCTCGTGCGTGTCGTGCATAGCACAGACACGAGGATCCCTGTGTCCCAAACTGTCCGGACACAGGCTCGTGTTTATATTTTTTTTTATATATAATGTTAATCAAACCTAAATAAATTAAACAAAACTCTAACCCTAACACTGAGCTCGGGCTGACCCCCTGGCCAGCCCGACCCAACTCGAACCCGACCCCCCCCCCCCCCCCCCCCCGCTGGGCCGAGTTCGAGCCCCCCCCTGCTGTCTTTCCTTTTCTTTTTTCTTTTTTCTTTTCTTTTTCCTTTTTCTTTTCTTTCTTTTTTATGTATATTTATATATATATGTATATACATATATTTGTATATATATATATATAATTATATATACTGTATTTATGTATATATACTTACTGTTTTTCTTATGTATATATGTATATATACTTTATTCTCTTGTACTTTATTATTCTATGTATATATACATATATATGTATTATGTATACATATATATATATATATATATATATATATATATATATATATATATATATATATATATATATATATATATATATATATATATATATATATTTCCTTGTGTATATATATATATTATTATATATATACTATTATATGTATATGTATACATTATTTTGTATATATATATATATATATATATATATATATATATATATATATATATATATATATATATATATATATATATTATATAGTTAAGAATTTTCTTATATGTATGTATATATACATATATTTGTATATATATATATATATAATATAGTTGAGCATTTTCCTATATATATAAATATCCCTATATTTATATATATATATATATATTATTTCCTATATGTATTTTACTTAGCTTAGTGTAAATTATTTATATAAAATAATGTTCATACTTTTATAGTTACTATGTAAAACTTTACCTTATTAAAATAATAATATTATTTTGATTATTACCAAATGGTATTTCTATTATATTTAAATTACTGCAACCATTTGGTGTCCAAGCCTAGCATGGGTATTTGGGCTCAAATGTGTTTTCACACATTCAAGACCTGTACAAGTCATATTGGACTTGATTCATGGCCTTGGGTCCTGTATTTGAACTTTGGTTCAAATTATATACATGGACAAAATACGCAGATAATTAATTATTGTGTGCATTGCTGTTTTTGATTTTCTAAAAATACTTAAAGTATTGCTAAAATTATGAAAAAATAGTTTTTGGATACTATGTTAAGTTAGCTAATTTAGTATAATTTTTATATTATTTAATTTACTGTTTTGCCACTAGTTTGGCATATGAAACCAAAACTCATTTTCTGTATATTTAGGAAAACTGATTTTTATAAAATATTTGTACTGGTTAATAAATTCCAGGAAAATTATAATAAATTTCTATAGTTAGCAAGGATCATTTTGGTACTTTGTTTTATGCAAAACTAGGCTTTTTGTCTATCTCTAAAATTGTTAGAACACAATGATCTTTTGATTTATTTATTGATTAATTACGACTTGTAGCTTTTTGTGTTATTTGGAGTTTTAGTCGTGTTGAACCCCATCCCTCACTAGTGTAAAGATCCTAGAAAGTTAGTTAACATAGTGTGTCACCCCACATTGGTCTCCTATGCCAAGTCATCATTTTGGCTAGGTGCCCAATCATAAGTCATGTTTCACCAATTAGTGTCCTAGTGTTTTAGCTTAGTGTAAAACTAAGTTATTATATTTTACTTCTACAGCGACGAGTTACTGGACATCCATAGCATTGTTATCGTAGCTTGTTTTGTTTTGCTTTGCTAGAGGCAAGTACTTTCTACGAACTTTACATATTGTCACATAAATGAACTGCAAATCCCACCATGTTAAATGCTGATCCTTGGGGTAGCAAGTTAGATCTCTACATGCTGTACTTTCAGTTACTACTATGCTTAGAACAGTCTTGATGTATCTCTCACATGATTAGAATATGGGTTATGGAGAAACTGATAGTAGAGTACGTGATCATACCCCCCCTTCAGTACCGAGCAAAGTTTCATTTTATATGATATCGCGCCGTAGGCCTTACTCTCCAAGCTGTATTTGTACGTGTGTACATATATCGCCTTTACACTTGTACGAAAGTATATTTTATTTACATGTGCCTCAGTACATTGTACACCTATTGACCGATCACGTACCTGCTACAGTTTTAAACATTACATATACATCTGTCTCTATGACATATGTGTCCTTGCCATGATAGACTATGTGATGCCATGCTTTCCAGTTATTCCTCTCATGTTCATTTCCATGTTTCATATGCTAGTTTGCTAGATTTAGTACTTGCTCCCGTCCTGACAGGATAACGTTGTAGGTATACTTACTGAGGAGGAGTTGCTCTGTGATTCGTATTAAGGAGTTACTGCCGAGGACCCGGCTCTGCTTTACGAGGATGTTCCTACGGAAAATCTCGCCTAGTTGTCTTTTGTTTACTTAGACTTTTGAGAGTAGACATGTATTAGACTATATCATTTTGTAACTGAACATGTATCCAGTTTTACATTTCAGTTTACTTGTACTTGGATATTTTACTATATACGACGACTTTTTGTGTTTGGAGCATTTATGATTCTTCTTCACTTATAGAACTGTTGGCACATTTAGTCTTATCTTGTTATCTCTAGAACAGCTTACTGCGCTTTATCTTAAGCGTAGGCTGGACATGGCTCGGCCCGGCCCAACAATTTGGATAACGGGTCGTGACAGGATGGAACGAGTACAATCCACTAACAACATTTCACAAGATATGACAAAAGCTATAATCTATAAATAGAGAGTATATACAAGAAAATCATGGAGTGTACATGTGAGAATCATGGCAAGGTAAGCTGTAAAACTAGAGCTAGAACAAGGCAAGTAAACTGATCATGGCATGTACAAGAATCAAGAATCATATCTCTAGGTGTGTGAGTACTAGCTACAACATGTGGCCGGATTGGGTCTGCACAAGGTTATGATCAGCCAATCCCACGTGGAGTATAGGATTGGTAGCATTCAAGGTCTACAAGAATAAACAAGGCGGATAATGACCACACATCTACACTAGTACTCCACGTCCCCGACTGGTAGAGTGGATCCAAGCAAGACACGTTACGACACGGGATTCTACGAGAAGGGAGCAAGTCTCCTCGAGAATCGGTGTCCATATACTGCACAAGAACTACAAGGGAGCTTGCACAAGATATACCAAGATAACGAGGAATAACATCTCATGTCGGGATCCATGAATACCAATCCGTGTGACCAATGTGTCGAGAACAAGCATATCCACACTAATTACATGAATCATAACAATCATTATAAATTGGAAAAGTGTCAGAGAATGTACTCGCCTGTAATATGATATGGTATGTCAACTGGAGCAAATACAGCGTCTCGAGGACCTATAGAGAACAAGACGTATCAATACTATGTTTAGAAAATGAAATCAAATCAGTTTGAATCCTATTAAGTCATTCTAGGTCAAGACACATTAAACTAGGTTGTACGGGGTCAAACTAAGTCATATTAGGTCTAACTGGGTCAAACTGGGTCAATGCAAGTCAAACGGAATCAATCGGGATCGATTTGAGTCAACAGTTGACTTTTTGGTCAACAAGTCAACTCTGGTCAACCATGGTTAACCCTAGGTCAACTTTAGGTCACTGGTGACTAACAGTTGACTTTCGGTCAACTGTACAAGTCTAATAGAATTTGGGACTAAATTGGGTAAAGTGTTGACCCATAGTTGACTTTTGGCCTAAAAAGTCAACCGTGGTCAACCGGGGTCAAGACTAGGTCTAGACGGCTATTTCTAGCCATTATCAACCTCTACAACCTATATCCAAGTCCATCTTGGACTTCGAAACTCAAATCTTGGCCATAGGCCAAATTCCTATTTTACCCTTAAAAAGGGCAAAATTCCAACTTCGGCGATTAGCTAGTTAGCCTATCTACGCTTGATATTTCGACCCGATCTCCCTAGGGTAGTAGGGTACTATCCTATACATTCATTACCTACCAAAATACCTAGGTAACGTGGACATCCGGTCCCTGTTACGGTCCATTGCCGATATCTTGAATATTTTAAGATACGTAATGGTACGGCACGATACCGGTGCCCTACAATCCCGATTTCCACTCGGAAGCCTACCCGCAAAATCTAAATCACGTATCCTAGGCCTACGTCAAGTTTCATCGCGATCCGATACTCCGGGCTCAAATTCGCTCTCTAACTCGATTTCCTCCAAAATCCTTCTCTAGTTCTCACTCTAATTCCTCTTCTAATTTCCTCTTCTAACTTCTTCTTCCCATTCTAATTCTCCTCCTCCTTACTAATCTCTATTCTCCCTTCCTATTCTCTTCTAATCCTCTTCTCATTCTTTTCCTAACTTCTTCTCTTTTTTCCTTCTACTTCTCTTCTAACTCTTCTACTTTTTCCCTTCCTCTTAACCTTTCTTCTTCTAATTTCTTCCTAAACTTCTTCTAATTCTCCTCTCCTATTCTCTCTAATTCTAACTATCTTTCAACCTATATATATACATATATATATATACATATATATATGACATATATAGGGGTCAATGGGGTGGGTTTAATGGTGCTAAGGGGGGTAAATGGGGGGGGGAGAGCATGTGCTACTGCTGCTGCTGCTAGGCTAGCTGCTGCTGCTGCTAGGCAATGCTGCTGCTGCTGTTGCAACCTGCTGCGGCTGCTGCAGCTGCTGCATCTTATTCTCTTCATCTCCTCTTCCTCCTACTTCTTCTCTTCCTACTCTCTATATATATATAACTATATATATATATCTATACTCCTATCTATCTATATATCTATATATCTACATACAAATGTATATATAATCTAATATCCATCCCTCTATCTATCTAACCTTCTATATATATATATATATATATATATAGACTCACAAACACCCTCATATCTACATATATATATACATACACACACACACACACACACACACACACACATATATATATATATATATATATATATATATAAAATATATATATATATATATATATATATATATATATATATATATATATATATATATATATATATGTATATATAAATACACACACACACACATTTAGATATATATACATATAGACACACACTCTCACAAACACTCACACACTCACACAAGCACACTCACACTCTCACACCACTCTCATGACACAAACACCACCACCACCATTCTCTACACACACACAATACATATATATAATACATACACATATATATATATACATATATATACATATATAAATACCACTCTCAAACACACACACCACCCTTTCACACTCTCTCACACACACTCACACAAACACACACACACCCACACACTCCCTACCACTCTCACACACCACCACCATTCCTCATGACACCAATACATATCAATATACATATATACCTACACATATATATCTACATATATATGAATATACTACTCTAGTTAGAAAAACCCCCAAATAAATCTTCTAACCTAGATTTCTAGGAAAAACCCATAAAATTATGGGCAAAGTGTAGAGGAAGGTTCCCTCTACATTTATTGTGAAGGAAAATTAAGCAAAGAGGATTTAATGGAGGTTTAATGAGCTCACCTAGGTTTGGGTTGCTTGAGGAAGAGAGAAGCTTGAGAGAGAAATTTAATTTGAGAGAGAGAGATTGCTTAATGGAGAAGAGAAGGGGGGGCTGCCTCTTGTGGCCGGCCATGTGTGGCTAATGGGTTTGGGTTGGGGATCCAATAAGCCCCCAACCCATTAGACTTGGTTTAGGTTCAAATTGAATTCGGTTTGGTTCGGTTTGTTCCTAATCAACCAATTAAGCTCTAAAATGACTAATTAAGCCATGAAAAATAGGGTTTAAATTTTTTAACCTAATTATGATGGTATGTGGGCTAAGCCCAGCTAGTATGGGGGTCCCACTAGGGTCCAGGCTACCCGGGTCTCCAATTTGAGTCCGAATTGGATAAAATCCAAACCAACCCAAATAAATCCCAAAAAATCATATAAAATCAAATAAAATTCCTAAAAATTATAAAACTTGAAAATGACGAAAATACTCCTAATTCGAAAACTGGGGGTGACAAATCTACCCTCCTTAAAAAAATTTGTCCTCGAAATTCAAACGGTCATACTCTTCTCTAAGTCAAGCACCCAACAATCAAGGTCTACTAATTTTTATCCTAAGTTATATAACATGTAATCCAGGAAATCAGAACACATGCATGGTTTTAAATCTCTACAGTATCGTGTTATTGCAGTCTTCATTGGGGTTTCTATTTAATCTAGCATGATCATCATATATGCAAACTAAAGGTACTAAGAAAGCAATCATCAATCAATGGACGGAGAGAACAGGTAAAAGAAAGAGCAAGACCCTACCTCCTAGTCCAATGCGTGCAGGATCCTCAACTGCCATCGCAAAAGCCCTGTCCTGGCGGGGTATATCCCGCTGCTGGTGGAGGGCGTGATGCGGTGCCATAGGTGGCCTACCCTGTGCTCCCTGAGCTGCACGACGATGGTTCGTAGGACAATCTCTCAACTGATGTCCAGCCTTCCCGCAATAGAGGCACAAGCCCAGCCTCTTTCGGCAGACCTCCCAGATGTGACCGAGCTTCTTGCAGTAGCCGCAAGGAGCCCCATGCTGTGTCTGCCTCTGCTGAGTGTGCTGCACCTGCTGCAGAACCGGTGCTCTGGCCTGCACCTACGGCTGGTGATGCTGGAAAGAACGATACTGAAGCTGAGGGCGCTTAGCAGCCCCTGCGATGCTACTAGCCTCCGAGAAAAGATCACGCTCCCTCTTGGGCTTCAAGCCCTACTCCCGCTCTACCTTGCGGGCCTCCGCGTAGATCTGGGTATAAGTCTCATAGAAAGAGGGAATGTGGATCTTGATATCCCAAGTCAGCCCCTCCCTGAAACGGCTCACCCTGATCTCCGGGTCTCGAACCATGTACTCTGCGTATCGGCTCAGACGGCCGAACTCCGCTGCGTACTCCTCCACAGATAGACTGCCCTGCTGCAGATCCTGGAATTGTCGCACCAGGTCAATCTTGTCCGTGGGGGAAAAGAACTTCTCTTTGAAGAGGAGCGTGAACTCTGCCCAAGTATGGCCCTCTCCAGCTAGGGCTGGCTCGTTTCTGAACCAGGTGCGTGCAATGTCTAGCAACTGCAAACCTACCGCCTCGACCTTCAGGTCGTCTGCCAGGCGGGAGGCCCTCATCTGCCGCTCGATATCCTCGAGCCAATCGTCTGCATAGACCACACCCTCGGTCCCGCTAAAGTCATAGGGCCCGAGCTTCTTGAAGTCCTGGATATCTCCGTACCTCGATCGCGTCCCCGGATGAGGAGCCCTCTGCTCCACGGCTGCAAGGGCCAACTGATGGGCATCCTCCATGCCCTGACACATCGCGTCTGTCTGCCTCTGCTGAGCCTCGGTCTGGGCTCTCTGAGTCTCCAGTATCTGCTGGAGGAAGGTAAGCATCTGCCCCATATCTGTAGGCAGAGGAGGTGGAGGTGGAAGTACGCCTGCAACTGGCGAAAGAATCCGCTGTGCAGGAGGAGGAAGAGCGCCCCCGACAGCTCCCGACACTGCGGGAAGAGCACCCGCAACCCCAGGGACTGTCATCGAGGTAGCTGGAGGAGTACCCCCGAGAATCCCAACTGACGTCCCATCAGCAGGGGAAGTGACCGGAGCCTGTCCGCCAGAGGTGGCAGACCTCTCCGTCTCCCCGTGCTCCTCGCCAAGAGAGTGAGTCATAACTATCTTGGAGACAGATTGAAAAAAAGATATCAATATGGCACATGAAGGCAATATCAAAGGAGAACAGCTAGAATACAGAAAATCAATATCAAAGACGGTAAGCAAGATAAGCAAGGAAAGATCCTACTGTGATTGAGTACTCTTAGCCTATAGCCTATCCTAGATACGTACTGCAGGCTCGTAATAGCACTCTAAGTCGAGCGCCACTACGACATCGTACTAATTGCGACTTCAGGACCTGCGTGGGCCACCACTAAAATGTGTCACGACCCGCACCTGCTAAAAGGGCACGTGACGCGACAACGCCCAGCCCTCACCGTAAAAACGGCATGGAACGCTGTAGATTTTTCTACTATAAAAAGTTTATATATATAACAAAAACCTGTCGAGAATATGGTCAACTCCGAACGGAGGACAAGCAATGAATATATATATACGAGTACTCGATCACGACTCTAAGATAACAAAGTAAAGAATGAAATGAAAAGACAACTAGACGATAAAATAATATATAACCTGTCAAGTCCAACACAAGAATATATACAGTCCAAGTCTCTAATACAGTCCATAATAACATCAGTCTCAAAAGTAGCTGGAGACAAAGTCCAGTATAAAAGACCTACTCTAACTAAGCAAGGGGTAAGGTCTCGCCAGGCGGAACTAAGCCCTGCTGGACCAAAGTCTCCAGGTCTAGGCCCACTACGTCATCCGGACCGTAGTAGGTACTGTAGTCTCCCTCATCTGCATCTGTAATATTTTTAACATATCCTGTCAGGATGGAACGAGTACAATCCACTAACAATATTTCACAAGATATGACAAAAGCTATAATCTGTAAATAGAGAGTATATACAAGAAAATCATGGAATGTACATGTGAGAATCATGGCAAGGTAAGCTGTAAAACTAGAGCTAGAACAAGGCAAGTAAACTGATCATGGCATGTAAAAGAATCAAGAATCATATCTCTAGGTGTGTGAGTACTAGCTACAACATGTGGCCGGATTGGGTCTGCACAAGGTTATGATCAGCCAATCCCACGTGGAGTGTAGGATTGGTAGCATTCAAGGTCTACAAGAATAAACAAGGTGGATAATGACCACACATCTACACTAGTACTCCCCGTCCCCGACTGGTAGAGTGGATCCAAGCAAGACACGTTACGACACGGGATTCTACAAGAAGGGAGCAAGTCTCCTCGAGAATCGGTATCCATATACTGCACAAGGACTACAAGGGAGCTTGCACAAGATATACCAAGATAACGAGGAATAACATCTCATGTCGGGATCCATGAATACCAATCCGTGTGACCAATGTGTCGAGAACAAGCATATCCATACTAATTACATGAATCATAACAATCATTATAAATTGGAAAAGTGTCAGAGAATGTACTCGCCTGTAATATGATATGGTATATCAACTGGAGCAAATGCAGCGTCTCGAGGACCTATAGAGAATAAAACGTATCAATACTATGTTTAGGAAATAAAATCAAATCAGTTTGAATCCTATTAAGTCATTCTAGGTCAAGACACATTAAACTAGGTTGTACGGGGTCAAACTAAGTCATATTAGGTCTAACTGGGTCAAACTGGGTCAATGCAAGTCAAACGGAATCAATCGAGATCGATTTGAGTCAACAGTTGACTTTTTGGTCAACAGGTCAACTCTGGTCAACCGTGGTCAACCCTAGGTCAACTCTAGGTCACTGGTGACTAACAGTTGACTTTCGGTCAACTGCACAAGTCTAATGGAATTTGGGACTAAATTGGATAAAGTGTTGACCCATAGTTGACTTTTGGCCTAAAAAGTCAACCGTGGTCAACCGGGGTCAAGACTAGGTCTAGACGGCTATTTCTACCCATTATCAACCTCTACAACCTATATCCAAGTCCATCTTGGACTTCGAAACTCAAATCTTGGCCATAGGCAAAATTCCTATTTTACCCTTAAAAAGGGCAAAATTCCAACTTTGGCGATTAGCTAGTTAGCCTATCTACGCTTGATATTTCGACCCGATCTCCCTAGGGTAGTAGGGTACTATCATATACGTTCATTACCTACCAAAATACCTAGGTAACGTGGACATCTGGTCCCTGTTACGGCCCATTGCCGATATCTTGAATATTTCAAGATACGCAATGGTACGGCGCGATACCGGCGCCCTACAACCCCGATTTCCACTCGGGAGCCTACCCGCAAAATCTAAATCACGTATCCTAGGCCTACGTCAAGTTTCATCGCGATCCGATACTCCGGGCTCAAATTCGCTCTCTAACTCGATTTCCTCCAAAATCCTTCTCTAGTTCTCACTCTAATTCCTCTTCTAATTTCCTCTTCTAACTTCTTCTTCCCATTCTAATTCTCCTCCTCCTTACTAATCTCTATTCTCCCTTCCTATTCTCTTCTAATCCTCTTCTCATTCTTTTCCTAACTTCTTCTCTTTTTTCCTTCTACTTCTCTTCTAACTCTTCTACTTTTTTCCTTCCTCTTAACCTTTCTTCTTCTAATTTCTTCCTAAACTTCTTCTAATTCTCCTCTCCTATTCTCTCTAATTCTAACTATCTTTCAACCTATATATATACATATATATATACATATATATATATATATGACATATATAGGGGTCAATGTGGTGGGTTTAATGGTGCTAAGGGGGGTAAATGGGGGGGGAGCATGTGCTACTGCTGCTGCTACTAGGCTATCTGCTGCTGCTGCTAGGCAATGCTGCTGCTGCTGTTGCAACCTGCTGCGGCTGCTGCAGCTGCTGCATCTTATTCTCTTCATCTCCTCTTCCTCCTACTTCTTCTCTTCCTACTCTCTATATATATATAACTATATATATATATCTATACTCCTATCTATCTATCTATATTTTTTTTTTTTCCTATCTATCTATCTATATATCTATATATCTACATACAAATGTATATATAATCTAATATCCATCCCTCTATCTATCTAACCTTCTATATATATATATATATAGACTCACAAACACCCTCATATCTACATATATATATACATACATACACACACACACACACACACACACACACACACACACACACACACACACACACACACACACACACACACACACACACATATATATATATATATATATATATATATATATATATATATATATATATATATATATATATATATTTTTATTTTTTTTTACACACACACACACATTTAGATATATATACATATAGACACACACTCTCACAAACACTCACACTCACACAAGCACACTCACACTCTCACACCACTCTCATGACACAAACACCACCACCACCATTCTCTACACACACACACAATACATATATATAATACATACATATATATATATATATATATATATATATATATATATATATATATATATATATATATATATATATATATATATATATATATATATAAATACCACTCTCAAACACACACACCACCCTCTCACACTCTCTCACACACACTCACACAAACACACACACACCCACACACTCCCTACCACTCTCACACACCGCCACCATTTCTCATGACACCAATACATATCAATATACATATATACCTACACATATATATCTACATATATATGAATATACTACTCTAGTTAGAAAAACCCCCAAATAAATCTTCTAACCTAGATTTCTAGGAAAAACCCATAAAATTATGGGCAAAGTGTAGAGGAAGGTTCCCTCTACATTTATTGTGAAGGAAAATTAAGCAAAGAGGATTTAATGGAGGTTTAATGAGCTCACCTAGGTTTGGGTTGCTTGAGGAAGAGAGAAGCTTTAGAGAGAAATTTAATTTGAGAGAGAGAGATTGCTTAATGGAGAAGAGAAGGGGGGGCTGCCTCTTATGGCCGGCCATGTGTGGCTAATGGGTTTGGGTTGGGGATCCAATAAGCCCCCAACCCATTAGACTTGGTTTATGTTCAAATTGAATTCGGTTTGGTTCGGTTTGTTCCTAATCAACCAATTAAGCTCTAAAATGACTAATTAAGCCATAAAAAATAGGGTTTAAAATTTCTAACCTAATTATGATGGTATGTGGGCTAAGCCCAGCTAGTATGGGGGTCCCACTAGGGTCCAGGCTACCCGGGTCTCCAATTTGAGTCCGAATTGGATAAAATCCAAACCAACCCAAATAAATCCCAAAAAATCACATAAAATCAAATAAAATTCCTAAAAATTATAAAACTTGAAAAATAACGAAAATACCCCTAATTCGAAAACTGGGGGTGACAAATGTGCATCGAGCTAACAGGTGCTCGTCGGCAAATGCCTCAAAAGAATAAATTTACATATAAGTGGGTGAATCAAAAAGGGAAAACCCACTCGTAGCCCTGGTTCCTTCTAGTGTTCACCATTGGGCTGGAAGCTTGGTAGATCCTCGGAAGCTGCTCCGAAATCTGGCCACACAAAACCAGCTGGATCAAACCCCAGAAAGAGCAAGTGCCACAAGGAGGCCACAAATAAGAACAAAAGCCAGCATATCAGAACATAAAGAATAAAAGGAAAGTACGAGTAATAAAAGTACACAGAGCGATAAATGACTAGGGACGTGGAACCATTCCGGGAGCCAGGTTACAATCCTTAAACCAGACAAGGACCGGGGTTGTAACCCTTCGCCTGAATAGCTCATTGTCTCTACTCATTTATCGTTAAGATAAGGAAAACAAACATGCTCAGGAGATAGCAGGTACTGGAGCTAGACAAGACTTAGACAAGGCTGGTCATCATGCATTCACAAGCGGCCAAGCAATTACTACGGCTTACTACTTTAACTAACTAGGGTTATCACAAGCCTTAATTACTAACAAGATGCAAGTGAGAAACTCTCAGTCCCAAGCCCTGCAGACTATCCAGTTATCCTTCCGCGGGTTGAGAGTTATAGGTGGGTACATTGCCCGGGAGACAAATGTACCCTTAGGTGACTTAGAGGGTGCAACACATGACAGTGTGCTGGAAATGTGCTCTACTCGTCGGCAAGCTACAAGTCCATTAAAGCGCCCAGATAATGAGATTGCCTGTGACTAGGAATTCTCCATGTTCTAGTTTGATCTAATCATTAGCCTAATCCAATTTAGCGCGAGTCCCTGGCCGTGGTACCCAGAAAGTCACGTCCTAGACATGATGCAAGACAAGACAAGTGGATTGTACAAGCAAGCAAGCAGGAACACCCACGGTGTCAAGTTGATTATACGAGTTAAGTTATAAGTTACAAGTCAAGTCAAGTCAGGAGTGCGCCGCCACGGGCCACTATCAAGTTATCAAGATAAATCATGTCAGGTTGGTCATGTCAGGAGTGCACCACTACGGGTCACTGTCGTGTTATGCTAGTTCCTTGTCATACCATGCCATGTACAATAGTCATTCCAAACATATTAAGTAAAAATCAGTTCGTGACAAAAGGCGTAAGGATATAAAATGGACGTAAAATATCTAATAAAATACCAATATATATAGGACTATAGAAGAGCCAAGCTTAAAGAAATAACAATTCATCATAGATAAGTAGGTTGTGCAAGGGGGTCAGGGGTTGGGCTACGCAGGGTATGTACTGCGCATGGAAGAGCTGTGCAAGAGTTGCCTTGCGCAAGGGTTACCTTGCGCAAGGGTAGACTGCGCAGGGGGTCAAGGGGCACAGGGTTAAAGGGGCACAGGGGATGCCTTGCGCATCAATTGGATTGCGCAAGGAAGGATTGCACAAGGGTAGACTGCGTAGAGGGTAGACTGTGCAGAGGTCGAGTGCGCAGGGGTTACTTTGCGCATGGCTGGCTTGCGCATGGCTAGCTTGCGCCAGCACAATCCAGCACAGCGCAAAGCACTGGCTGAGCCTATGCGCAATCGGCCATGCGCTAAAGAGCACAGGCCGGGGTGCGCAAACGGTCAAGTGCTAAAGAGCACTGGCCGAGAGCCTTCACCAAGGCTGAGATGAACTCCTCAAGAACACCAAAAACTTCAAATCTTCATAACTTAGCCAAATCAAAACCAAATCTAGATTTTCAAAGTTCTAACTTGAGTAAAATCGAATTCTCTTCCACATGGAAGCATCAAAACATGCAAAAATCGAAGTTTAATGGATCAAAACCAAGGATTTTCAAAAATGGTTAAAATCTAGATCTAGAAAAATGAAAGCTCCAAATCACAAAATGTCAAGTTCTAAAGTTGTTCTCCATGGTCTAATCTAGTTAATGGACAAATAAAAAGTGGTGCTTATTTGATGGCAATGTGCACTTGCCTATGGGTTGGGGAGTTGTGTGGAAGAAGGAAGAAGAAGTTGTAAGAAATTAATGGAGTTATGGAGGAGAGAGAAAAGGTTGGTAGGTTTTAATGAGGGTGGTTGTGATGGAATGGAGGTGGAGAATAGGCTAAGGTGTTCCACTCATGATGAACCAAACCAAACCAACTCCACAAAATAAAACCAAGCCATGGTCCAAACCCATTTACGAAAAACCAAAATCCGTAAGTCGAGAAAATAAAATACGTGCCAAAAATCAAATTACGAGTACAAATACGAAATACAGGAAATGGGGGTGACAGATCCTGTTGGCGCAAGTTTTGTCTCGATCTGACGAACGTGCACAAAGTAATTGAGAAATTTGCAACGTGCACGATACGGTGAATTTCGACGGATACGCATCAAATTCGTCGCGCACACGCGACCAATTTGAATTCCGCCAAAGTCCACACGACCACGAAGCCGATACGCAGCTTTCGATACTTTCGGTTTGCGACCATATTGCCCGGTTTGGCGGGACGCACGTCGTGTGGGACAATTTTCTAGTTTTGAAAACAGATTTTTTGTCAACTTCACCCTAATTTTAAACAGCAATTAATCAACAAGAATTTATTCTAAAAATAGCATTTCCATCTTGGTTAGGTTGTCTAAAAGTCTGTTCAAGCGGTTTTCCAAAACTCGCGATGTTCTGGTCGCAAATCGACCGCAAAACTTGGGTTTCGGGACAGTTTCTAATATCCGAAAATCGAGTTTTTTCCTCAATTTGGAACTCGATTCCCGTCGTGCAAAGTACGAGTTGAAAGAATCTATGTGAAGGGCTTTACAGCACTATGGGTTGTGAACGTACCTGAAGTCGCAGATCGACAAACGATTGAGCGTGCGTCGAGAACGCACGACGCGAAGTCGGCCTCGTGAAGGCTGCTACTGCCCTGCTGTTCGGTTTCATGCGCGCGCGCACGCGTATCCGCGCCTCCGGCGACCCGCTCGGTCGCGCGCGGTGGCCCAGTGCGGCGCACGCGCACTGGGAAAGGTGCGCAGGGTGGTGGCGGCGTTGGTGACAGGTGTGGGTTTGATTTAGGGTTTGTCGAGAGCTCCTCTGCTTATAGCAGTCGGGTTTTTGCTCTCGGAAAAAATACTGTGGGGGAGGGGGGGGGGAGAAATATTTGCTGTGGTTGGGTTGGCCCACGAGCTCGGGTTGGGATTTATCACAGCTGCCACTATTGTGGGCCTGAGTTAAGTCTTAGGATCGGGGCCTGGGCTTCTCTTTGCTAGGTTGAGCTGGGAAGCTATTCCCCCCCCCTTTTCTTGATACAACAATATATATACATATATATATATATATATATATATATATATATATATATATATATATATATATATATATATATATATATATATATATAGTTTATTTATACATAGTTTTATATCTCACTATATATGATAATATATACACACCTATATGTATTTTTATATATATACACCCACATTTACGTATATTTATATATGTATATACACACATGTACAATATTTATATATATACATTCACACATTATATATAGTATTTTGATATATATACATACAAATACATACTTAAATAATATTTATTAGTCAATAAACTAATATAGAAATAATAATATTAAATAACACTCCCAATAAAATAATAATAATAATAATATCAAAATTTAAATAAACCAATAATGGTATTTATAATATTTAATTAAGAATACTTAGAAAATATTCATCAGATGATTAAAACGGAATTCGACACCCTCATATCAAGATACATCAACACGAATGTCACAGGACGTCCCGTATTGACTACATAGGCTTGGGCTCGGTTCGGGTTCAGTTTGACTAGTTTGGTGCGACCGGGTCACCTAGACGTCAAATAATATTAATAGTGACTAATTAACTATTTGTAGTGGTCACGTCACAACTTGGCCTGGTTTTTCTAGTTAGGACATCCCTATGGCTAGGTTTTCTCCGGCATGGCTAGTACACTAGTCAAGGCACACTGCTACATCTTCCGTGCCATAAACCCTAGTCGTCTAGTACTTCGAAACTCAACAATGGCTAAAATCATCTACCGTAATAATTGACTAAATAAATATTTATAAAATTCTAAAATCCCCATTTAAATCAAAAAAATAAATAAATATTTCAAAAATTCCGGGAAGGAAAGCTACAAATCTACCCACCTTAAAAATAATTTCGTCCTCGAAATTCTAACTCATAATCATGCCTAAAATTTAAAAATAAAAGTCAAGGAATAAATCCACTATTACCACAATCTTCTCAATTTAATTTCTCCAAAATAATTTATATCCTCCTCCTAGCCAGTTTGTAACTACAAATCCTTGAGGACTTCTACCCACCTTTGGTCACACTACTCCTCAAACTAAAATCTTAAAACCTTCTAACTGTTTGCTAACAATCCTACCAACAAATATCTAGGAATATGGTATCTATAATCCTCTCCTACCTGCCAAGCAATCCAAAATTTAACAAGTACAAATTTATACAAGTAGCAAAATATTATTAATAAATTCTAATAAGCATGACCATTCGTTGCTCTGAAATAGGAATGACGGAAGGATAAGAAAACTAGTTGAGAGCGATATGAGGTTTCAAGGGTGATAGAGAGTATCCAATGATGCAGATGGAATGAAAGTTTACGGACCATGGACTTATTTGCTAGATTGGGCTACTCTAGTCTAGTCACTTGCTAACTCGAAGAACCCTTCGCTTCTTAGAGGGGCTTACAATCTGTGTAATACAGAAGTCATGTTTTCGAAATTCTAAATAAGGTTTCATAATAGAACAAAATTTGGGAAAATCAAGTTTGTGATCTATCCGCGATTATTAAAACACACGAGCAAAGAATATAAATGCAATACAAGACCGTATCGTGACTTTCAGGTAGATGGGATAAAGGTTACGAATGGATTCACATTCTAAGGGGTGGAGGTTACATAATAGATACAGGGACCTGGTTCAAATAGTTTGGTTTTCTAGTCTGAATATGGTGGTATGCATGGATGGGTTTTACCGAGTCTTAATGGGTTTCCTATTTGGACATCACTCGTTGGTTGGATGAACCTTTGATCTCAATCTATATGGACTGAACAAGATCTCAAGATAAACTATTCCTACTAGGTTAGTGTGCCCTAGAATAGGTTTCCACCCAAGGGATTGAGCTCGTTGCTTGTCAGGTTGGTTAGCTAGGTCTCTAAAGCTCAAAATGTGACTTTGTGTTTAAGGAGCATATGAGACCACAATTGGGTGGCACACTAGTGGCATGTGCATAGCGGGCTCCGAGTAGATCACAACCATATATTGGATCGAAGGAATTAGGTCGTGGTCAAGGCTCTAATGGAGGTTGGAAAGTGTATCGGTACTATGGTAAGGGTCGTAGTCAGTCCCAATTAACCTGAAAGTCGTAGCACAAAAATAGAGTACAAGGGGACGGTTTTGAGTGGGACATGATATACCTAGATGAGGGTGGACTCGTCTAGATCTTGCATATGAAATTTGTTGGAAGGTAACAGCTGGTCGTGTGCTCTGAATATTAATGACACGGCCGGTGACACAAGAGGATCTAATGGAAAGTGGGAGCCATAGGGCACTAGTTATCATCCTAATGGAATCATTCAAATCAATCAGTAATCCTCGTATATTCTAAAATTTTAGAAGGCTTACAGTCTACCCACCTTAGAAGTTAGGCCATGGTCTTAGGAATATTGAGGTTAGAAGGTTTCCAAAGTCCGGATACTGTACCTCGACTCTTTGTTAACAGGGAATAAGGTACGGCGTATCGGGATACGGTAGAAATAAGTCAAGTCAAGGATCGCTCCTCGATAAATAGGAAACGAGCGTGTACAACGGCACATGGTCGATAAAATAGAATGACCTACTCGTCCGCAGTATACAAGAGTTTCCGATGGGGTAACCAACTCCAAGGCACAACATAAAAAAAGATTTCTAACAATTGAGTCAAGAAATTCTATTGGTGTCAAACCTGCCAGACTATGGTCACAAGGGTTGTAGTGCTCAGGTATTACTGTTGACAACTGGTAGGTCATAGTGTGACAGGGTATTTAAGCTATGGTATTGGCTAAGCTAGTGACTGTGGTGTTCCAACACTAGTTAGGTCTTAATAACAAAATTTACACAACTAGGACAATACTTGTTGGAAACTAATCTCGAAATAAGAGTCTACCATAGTCACGGTAAATGATTAGAGACTCCCGACGTTTGGTCTCTAGAGAATAGATAGTCTTCTGGGTTGGCAATTTGACTAAGGATAACACCCTACTCATTTTCAAATTCAGAAGGCTAGAAGGTCCCGATAACAGTTTTGGGGTCAAGAGGAGAACGAGTAACTCAATCACTTGGCTGGCCGATGATAACTACACTTGTGCATACAACTACCATAGCCATGGGGATACTCGGTATCTTTCTACCAATTACGAGCTTCTGTCTTTCCAAATCAGTGAAAGACAAAAACAATAAGGAGTTCAAGAAAGATGTCACTGAATACAATCACGTGATTCAAAGGCGAACGTATAATTCAAGAGAAATTGTCAAGCAGTCGCGGATGAGATCCTGGATACCTATATATCTCCATCCACGTAGTGTAATTAAACGAAGAGCGAACCAAATGCGTCATGGTTGATCAGACCATAATACACCGATTCTGATTAGACAATAAGTTAGCAGGCGTCCCCACTAAACATATGCCTCGAATCAAGCTCAAAAACAGAGTGAGCTTGCAAAACTAAGCTGTAACAGCAGCGTTTGTTAAGATAGTCGAATACAATTATGCGAGATTTTTAAAAGAAGGCACAAGTGTGTCGAGTTTTGAGAGAATCAAACCTTACCCGGTGTTCTTGCTTATACAGTCTTCCTACTATCTTCTTATCCACAAGGACTTGGTCGACTAATGGGTTATGACCTCTAACTTCTGCATTCTAGGTAAACCTATTAGTGTCAATCAATTTCCTCATCACTAAGTCACAAGGACTACAGAATGCTAGGTCGGGAGACATGCTACCCAACTTACAAAACTTTCACTAATATCGGCTTTGGATCTTATGGGACATACATGGCATTGTCCTATCCTCCATAGTATCCTAAGCTTGTAAGCACGTCTGAAGTCATTTCACCGAGAGTTATGCCTCGCCCGTATACTCGGGATGCGGTAAAACCCTTGGTTTCGTAACTCAAATATGATACAAGGTCGAACACTTCTTAACTCTATCCAATATTGACTCAAGGGTAACTACGATTAAGAGAACCACTAGCCATAGTTTCAGGAATGTTCTATAACCTATATTTTCTTAAACTAATTTCAACTCTAGGGTCGTGTCTTGCCAGTGCGCTGCTGGCTGCAGTGAATCCATAGTCTCCAAAATTTAAATAAATGGCGACAGTGTGCTGCTGTCCTGCCAGTATGAGTTAACTAACATTTCTGTAACTATATCTGTAAATAAATCCCCAAGCTTCTAGAGATTCAAACAAGTTGACTATGAAATAAGGCATAAATATTTGCCCTATCAACCCTTAAAATAAAAGATTGAGCGGGGAGGAAATAACTGAAGACAAAAGATATACAAACATTCTAATGTCTATTCCATGCGTATTCAAATATTGAGGAAAACTTCGAACCGAAACTAATTCGAGGTCCGTATGGGAATAACAATAATCAGAATTTATACAAAATATTAATTCCTAGGGCAAATAGAAACTAAATAGGCAGTTCGACTAAGATATGAGGATGATATCTAAGAGGCAAGAGAATGAATTGAATAATCTATCAAGGCTAGATCATTAATTCTATGAAGCCCTGCCTTACCAAGGGAATAATCTATCCAAATTAGATTACATCGTCATATCGAGCGATAATAATGTACCTATGGGGATCTGATAAACTATCAAAATTTATAACTCCTTATCTACATTGTATGGCCTAGACTATCCATTGGTAAATTTGTATAAGGGACTCCTAGTCCTAGTCATTCTCGTAAATTAAATTAATTTCTAATTCGTGAATGAGCATTTCTAGTCGTAGGCTCGCAATAGTACAACTAACTTGAGTACTATCACGAGTTCGCATGATTTGCAAAGACTGACCTACATGGGCCACCACAAAAACTGGTCATGACCCGCACCCATTTTTTTTAAACGGATACGAGACGTGTCCAAGCCAGCCTACGCCGCAGTGTCGGCGGTAGAACGCTGTCACGGACATGAAGATCAAAATCACAAATAATGCTCATTCACAAAATTAATTTAATTTACAATGATCACAAGTTTTACATTTGTAGAAAAATATAAACTTGTACAAATAAATGAATGACTACAACTCAACTATCTAGCTAGTTTCTAGGCTTTGTCTGCAAGTATTCCCATCACTCCCCAAGCTAAGTGAATCCACGGCTAACCTGAAAATGTTGGTTTCCAGTCAGGAATGGAACGAGCACAATTCACTGAATGCAATTTCAAATAAAGAAAATGACTATAAAACAAGGTTAGACATCAATCATGAGTTTGAAAATAAACAGGAAATACGAAAAACCAATAGTAAATAAATAGACACCAAATACTTTCCCCAACTACTAGAAGTACATTTGATATGTGATCAGTCTGGGACACTACACCGCACGGTCTACGAGATCTACTTGCAGAAAAGTAAACACTGTCTACGAGATCTACTTACAGAAAAGTAAACGAGGTCTACGAGATCTACTGCATAAAAGTAAACGATGTCTACGAGATCTACTGCATAAAAGTAAACAATGTCTACGAGATCTACTGCATAAAAGTAAACAATGTCTACGAGATCTACTGCATAAAAGTAAACAATGTCTACGAGATCTACTGCATAAAAGTAAACGAGGTCTACGGTCGGATCACACATCCTTGGTACTTCTCATTCCCGACTCAATAATTTATAATAGAGTATAAAAACCACATAACCAATGGCCAATCAATGAAATATAGTGAAAATTAATATCAAAATGCAGACAATAAACTGTACTCGCCTGTGGTCCTCTGCTGGTAAAACCGACAGTCTGAACTACTCAATGTGCCACAATAGTCAAAACCCGTACAACAGTCCCCGGAAGCTGAAATAAATATTACCAATGTTCTCAGAATAGTCAAAATAGCTAGGATTGCCTGTCCTTAAGTCCAATTCTGGACACAGGGGGAAAACGATAATTTCGAGCAAAAACGATGTCCGCCGTTGGACCCGCTTTGCACCGAAAAGCGTGCCAGAGTCATCGGTCTCTAAAGTCGTCAAACTACATGTCTACGGATCAAGTTTTTCGATACGAACCCAACCGTATGTCCAGAGTTGGATTCCGGCGGGCCGTACACAAAATCGACCGTTGAGTGGGACCGTAGGACCCGCAAAACGACGTCGGATTCAACTGTCTCAGAATTGGACCAAACTTGGCATACAGGATCAGAAAAATGATACGATCCTGTTGGCACAAGTTTTATCTCGATCTGACGAACGTGCACAAAGTAATTAAGAAATTTGCAACGTGCACGATACGGTGAATTTCGACGGATACACATCAAATTCGTCGCGCACACGCGACCAATTTGAATTCCGCCAAAGTCCACACGACCATGAAGCCAATACGCAGCTTTCGATGCTTTCGGTTCGCGACCACATCGCCCGGTTTGGCGGGACGCACGTCGTGTGGGATAATTTTCTAGTTTTGAAAACAGATTTTTCGTCAACTTCACCCTAATTTTAAACAGCAATTAATCAACAAGAATTTATTCTAAAAATAGCGTTTCCATCTTGGTTAGGTTGTCTAGAAGTCTGATCAAGCGGTTTTCCAAAACTCGCGATGTTCTGGTCGCAAATCGACCGCAAAACTTGGGTTTCGGGACAGTTTCTAATATCCGAAAATCGAGTTTTTTCCTCGATTTGGAACTCGATTCCCGTCGTGCACAGTACGAGTTGAAAGAATCTATGTGAAGGGCTTTACAGCCCTATGGGTTGTGAACGTACCTGAAGTCGCGGATCGACAAACGATTGAGCGTGCGTCGAGAACACACGACGCGAAGTCGGCCTCGTAAAGGCTGCTACTGCCCTGCTGTTCGGTTTCATGCGCGCGTGCACGCGTATCCGCGCCTCCGGCGACCCGCGCGGCGTGCGCACCTTGGGGAAGGTGCGCAGGGTGGTGGCGGCGTTGGTGACAGGTGTGGGTTTGATTTAGGGTTTGTCGAGAGCTCCTCTGCTTATAGCAGTCGGGTTTTTGCTCTCGGAAAAAATACTGTGGGGGGGAGGGAGAAATATTTGCTGTGGTTGGGTTGGCCCACGAGCTTGGGTTGGGATTTATCACAGCTGCCACTATTGTGGGCCTGAGTTAAGTCTTAGGATCGGGGCCTGGGCTTCTCTTTGCTAGGTTGAGCTGGGAAGCTAATTCCCCCCCCCCTTTTCTTGATACAACAATATATATACATATATATATATATATATATATATAGTTTATTTATACATAGTTTTATATCTCACTATATATGACGATATATACACACCTATATGTATTTTTATATATATACACCCACATTTACGTATATTTATATATGTATATACACACATGTACAATATTTATATATATACATTCACACATTATATATAGTATTTTGATATATATACATACAAATACATACTTAAATAATATTTATTAGTCAATAAACTAATATAGAAATAATAATATTAAATAACACTCCCAATAAAATAATAACAATAATAATATCAAAATTTAAATAAACCAATAATGGTATTTATAATATTTAATTAAGAATACTTAGAAAATATTCATCAGATGATTAAAACGGAATTCGACACCCTCATATCAAGATACATCAACACGAATGTCACAGGACGCCCCGTATTGACTACATAGGCTTGGGCTCGGTTCGGGTTCAGTTTGACTAGTTTGGTGCGACCGGGTCACCTAGACGTCAAATAATATTAATAGTGACTAATTAATTAACTATTTGTAGTGGTCACGTCACAACTTGGCCTGGTTTTCCTAGTTAGGACATCCCTATGGCTAGGTTTTCCTCGGCATGGCTAGTAAACTAGTCAAGGCACACTGCTACATCTTCCGTGCCACAAACCCTAGTCGTCTAGTACTTCGAAACTCAACAATGGCTAAAATTATCTACCGTAATAATTAACTAAATAAATATTTATAAAATTCTAAAATCCCCATTTAAATCAAATAAATAAATAAATAAATAAATAAATATTTCAAAAATTTTGGGAAGGGAAGCTAGAACACGAGCTAACACTTGCTCGTCGGCTAAACGCCTAAAAAGAATAATTTTACAATAAAGTGGGAGAGCCAAAATAAACCCACTCGTTGCCAGGATTCCTTCTAATGGTCACCATCTGGCTGGAAAGTCGGTAGATCCTCTGGTGCTGCTCCGGTATCTGGCCATACAAAACCAGCTGGGTCAGACCCCAGAAAGAGCAAGTGCCACAAAGGAGGCTTCACTTAGGAACTAAAACCAGCAAATTAGCCCAAGAGTATAATTACATAAAAGACAGTAATGAAAAGGCTTGAAAATAACAGCAACTGAGTACGAAGAAACCATT
Organism: Iris pallida; assembly: GCA_029216955.1. Classification (NCBI taxonomy): domain Eukaryota; kingdom Viridiplantae; phylum Streptophyta; class Magnoliopsida; order Asparagales; family Iridaceae; genus Iris; species Iris pallida. The sequence goes on along the minus strand of JANAVB010039816.1, from coordinate 3,205,176 downwards.
CAAGTAGCCAGGTCACAACCCTTAAACCAAACAAGGACCGGAGTTGTAACCCTTCGCCTGAATAGAACTCCGTCTCCTAAATCTTGTTGGTAAGGTAAAACGTATCAAGCATGACAGGTGATATACGATGAGATAACCAGAAGACTATTCAGATAACCAGGTTACAACCCGTAAACCAAACAAGGACCGGGGTTGTAACCCTTCGTCTGAACAGAACTTGGCTTCTCCCACCATTTATCGGCAAGGTAAATATAAGAAATCAGGACATGTAACAATCTTGTACAGAATCAAGACAAGAATAGACTGGTAAACTCCATCCAACTTTTCACGGCCAAGCAATAAGTACTGCTTGATACTTTAACTAACTAGGGTTACCACAGGCCTAGTTACTAGCAAGATGCAGCGAGATTATTCCACAGCCACAAGCCCTGCAGACCATCCAGGTTATCCAGGTCGAATATTAGTACAATAAGGGTGCAACACATGACAGTGTGCTGGAAATGTGCCCTACTCGTCGGCAGGCTACAGATCCCAAGTGGGGCGCCCAGATAACGGAATTGCCTGTGGCTGGGAAAATCTCTTCATGACTACTGGATTATTCTAGTTGTTAACCTTAGTCGATTTCAGTAGGTAGCCCTGACCGTGGTACTCAGGGGTCCCCTTCCTAGACATGATGCAAGACAAGACGGATTCATTTGTACAAGCACAATCGTCCACGGTGTCCAGGTCATTCATACTTGTCATGTCATGTTAGCCGTCGCAACAGCATTTCGAGAAATATCATGTCAGGTTTATTATGTCCAGAGTGCGCCACGATGGGCCACTATCAAGAATTATTATGCCAAGTTATCATGTCAAATTTGTCAGGTCAAGCTATCTTGTCAGGAGTGCACCACGGCGGGTCACTATCAAGTCATATCATTTATCAAGGAGGGGAGAAACTTACACAATTAAATAATAATATATTATAATATATATATTCTTGAAGCCAAGGAGAAACTCTACAACTTTCATGTTGGGAGTGGAAAGAAATTCTGACCACAATTCAGGCAAATAAAATATTTAAACAATCAAAGTGGATCCCATGCGGCCCAAAAGTGGAAGAACATACATACGGCCAAAGAGAGTGGAAGAGCCACCCATGCGGCTAGCCAAAGCTTATGCGGCCAGAAAATAACTGAAGGGGGGGCCATGCGGCCATCAAGAAACATTCATGCAACCAGAAAAGACAAGGAGAGAGGAACCCGCAATAAATGCAAGTTTCCACTTAAGCAAAAGAAAAGGACACGTGGCCACTCAAGTACTGGGGCCATATGGCCTAAAATTACATGGATACAAACCTTGTGGAACCCTACTACAATTAATGCTTCATACTAATGAGGCCAGCACACCATGGTGTATGCGACAAAATATGGCACGTGGCCACTCAAACAATGCATGCGGCCAAAAATTATTGGCCATGCACATATTATATATGTGGCCATGCGGCCAAGAATTCCTCAAATGACCATATGCGGCCAGGACTCAAATGGCCTATACGGCCAAAAATATAGACAAGTAATGCTAATGTGCATGCATTAATGGCTTAATAAAAATACTAACGCATGCATTGCATGCTGCTGATACATTCCATGCTAAGGATGCAAGCATAAAATAAAGCTAATGCATTAATTAGGCTAATGCATTAAAATAAATGCCATGCAAAAGTACAGCTAATGCATTAATATATTAAGGCATGCTTGCATGCATTAATCCCTCATGCGGCTCACTAAATTATTTGAAGCTGCATGCGGCCATAACATGGCCAAGGCAATTAAATGTAGCCCAAAAAAACCCATGCGACCATAAGCATATTACTAGCATACAAGCAATTTTGCTTGCATTAGGAAAGGCAATTAAATATATTAAATCTTAGCAATTTTAGCATGCCAGCAAATGAAATTTGCTAATGCCATGCACGCATGCAATAAGGCTAATAATACTAATGCACTGAGGCATGCAAAGCAAATAATGCTAATAAATGCATGGCCATGTATAGTGCCAATGATGCACTAATTAAATGGATCCACAAATGGCAATTCCATGCGGCCTGCTACTGCTAATGCTAATGTATTTATTTATTGGCCAGCAATTGAGTTGGCCTATGCGGCTCAGCAACTTTTGATTGCTAAGCATTAAATAATACAATTTGTTTCCATGCAAGCACTTAAGCTGATGTATGCAAAATAATAAAGGAAAAGCCATGCGGCCAACTTTAATTTAATGGCCATGTGGCTCAGACTAAAGCCAATGGCCTATATGGCTCAGGCAAGTTGCATGCAAGCTTGCAAGCAACTAAAATAAAAGGGCCATACAATTAATGCTCATGCGGCTAAAGCTAAAAATGTTCATGCGGCCAGAAGTGAAATTAATGGCTCCCACAGAGAACATGTCCATGGAAAATACCATGGCCTCTATGCTCCTCCAAACAACATTAGGAACCCAAATCCAAACTCTCGTAGGTCAAATTTGGACAAAATGAAATTCTCTACAATATGGAACCATCAACTAGCAAAAATATGCAAGTTTGTTAGATCAAAATTCATGGAAACCGAAAATACCACAAAAATTAGATCTACAAGAAATTAACCACATAAATGAAAAAAATGCTAAGTACTAAAGTGGGTTAGAAACACATGAGAAAGACAATGGAACAATAAAAATGGACTTCCTCCATGAAGCAAGATGCACTTGCCTAAGCTCTCTCTCTCTCTCTCTCTCCTGGTAGGTGAAGAGTAAAGATGGAGAAGAAGAAATAAGTAATAATGGAAGAGAGAGAGTGGGATTGATATTTATGGTGGGAGTGGTAGTAGGTGGGAGTGGTTTGGTTCACATAAAATCAATCAAAGACGAACCAAGCCAACAAACCGAACCGAACCAAGATAAATCCATCAATAAAATGCCAAAATAAATCAAGCAGGAAGACATGCAATACGGGTCAAAATACGTACACGTATTCCAAATACGTAATACGAGATATGGGCATTACAACTCTACCCACCTTAAAAGAATTCCGTCCTCGGAATTTAATCAAGAGGCTAGAGATTGCAATGACAAGCTATACTAAGCAATCAATCAAACAATCAATCATGCAAGCAAAGAATTTGAAGGCACGAAAAAGAGGAAAGATATCCTGCTAGAAACCACTCTGCCGGTTCTGAATCTGAGCCAGGGTCAGGGCATACTGCTGGGGTCTCTGCTGCTGGAAGACTTGTGCCTAAGGCGGCAATGGCCTCGGAGGCTGGTACTGATATTGCTGCTGCACGAGTGCTGGTCCCCTTACCGAGGGACTAGTCTGGGCCGATAAGGAGGAACCGGCTCTATTCGGACAGTACCCTATCTTGTGGTCCGGTGCTCCACAAGCCAAGCACAATCCCTGTGCTCTGCGACACTCCGAAACAACGTGTCCTGGCTTCCCACAATGAGTGCAGCCCATTGTGGAAGACTGCTTCTGCTTCTGCTGCTGAGGGGACGTGACCGACGTCACTGAGGCCGCATGCCTCGGAGTTCCAATTGTCAAAGCCCTGACTGCCGGGGCTGGTGCTGAAGACTGGGTCATCTGGCCGTGAGATCGCTTCCGACCCCCGGTCCTGTCCACGATCCTGTGGAAGGTATACTCGTGCCTCCTAGCTGCTCTCAATACCGCATCGAAAGTCTGATGCTCAAACTGCTCTACTGCCAGCAGAATCTCTAAGTGAAGTCCCTGTTGAAACCGCTGGGCTCTATCATACTCGGTTGCCACCAAGGTGGGAGCAAACCGACTAAGCCTGGAGAACTCGGCCGCATATCCATCGACCGTCCTGTCCATCTGCTTCAGACTGGTGAACTTGGTCTGCAGGTCGTACCGAGCCACATCATCGAAGTACTTAGTCTGGAATCTCTCTCTGAATACTGCCCATGAAATAGGGGCCACTAATCCCACGGCTTGCGTCGCCCACCAGCTGCGGGCAAGATCCAATAGCTGTAGGCGCACCACGGCCACCTTCTCATTCTCTGGAGTCCAGGCTGCTTCTAGAATCACCTCTGTGTCCTGAAGCCACGCGTCAGCAGCGATAGCATCTTTACTGCCATCGAAGAATGGAGGGTTCAGGCGTTTGAAACTGTTGGCTGCACTGTTTCCATGACGACCGCCTCTGTTCAGAGCATCTTCCACTGCCTGATGTAAGGCATCTCCTCGACGATCCTGCGATGCAAGCAACTCCCTGATAAGTCCTACCAAGGCTCCATCATCCTGCCCTGCGGGCTGGGCTGGCTGTACCGGGGGTTCTGGATCTCCGGAGGGCATAACCCGGGAGGCTGCTCCTGAGTGCTGGACCTGATCTTCTGGTTGCTGCTGATCCACGGGAGGCACTTCGTCTTGCTAATCGGCAGGTCCAGAAACAATACCGCTGAAGAAAACGACATAGAGAACAATAAGGAAGGATCAGGACAGATCAATGATACAAGCATGTGATCAGGACAAAGATTTTCAGGGATGAGAAGATACGAGCAGAGATCAAGGACGAGTACTGATTGAGACATCTATTCGGTAAACCCTCACATATCTTATTTTACAAGACCTGCATGGGCCACCACTTAAACCATGTCACGCCCCAGAACCAGAACACTGGAGAGCGGGGGCAGACATAGCCAGCTACGTATAATGAAATGGAATCCACTCCACTATACGGTCACGGCTGTCTAGATATATGAGGGTTTATCTACAAGCCATCAGTCTCTTATGGTCAATAACAAGCCTAGTGTCTCAATCACAAGCAAGCAAGTAAAATTACAAGATGTAAGATCACCAAATATACAATAGTAATACGTCCCAAACATTACATATTCAGCTGATCATGAAGCTAGTCGTTACAAAATGTGAGGAGTAGCAAGAGTTTTAGTCATACATGATCAACCCTAGGTTGCCAATCATGTTACAGCCCGTAGGCAGACAGTAAGTAAAATGTACACGAGCTAACACTTGCTCGTCGGCTAAACGCCTCAAAAGAATAATTTTACAATAAAGTGGGAGAGCCAAAATAAACCCACTCGTTGCCAGGATTCCTTCTAATGGTCACCATCTGGCTGAAAAGTCGGTAGATCCTCTGGTGCTGCTCCGGCATTTGGCCATACAAAACCAGCTGGGTCAGACCCCAGAAAGAGCAAGTGCCACAAAGGAGGCTTCACTTAGGAACTAAAACCAGCAAATTAGCACAAGAGTATAATTACATAAAAGACAGTAATGAAAAGGCTTGAAAACAACAGCAACTGAGTACGAAGAAACCATTCAAGTAGCCAGGTCACAACCCTTAAACCAAACAAGGACCGGGGTTGTAACCCTTCGTCTGAATAGAACTCCGTCTCCCAAATCTTGTTGGTAAGGTAAAACGTATCAAGCATGACAGGTGATATACGATGAGATAACCATAGGACTATTCAGATAACCAGGTTATAACCCATAAACCAAACAAGGACCGGGGTTGTAACCCTTCGTCTGAACAGAACTTGGCTTCTTCCACCATTTATCGGCAAGGTAAATATAAGAAATCGGGACATGTAACAATCTTGTACAGAATCAAGACAAGAATAGACTGGTAAACTCCATCCAACATTTCACGGCCAAGCAATAAGTACGGCTTAATACTTTAACTAACTAGGGTTACCACAGGCCTAGTTACTAGCAAGATGCAGCAAGATTATTCCACAGCCACAAGCCCTGCAGATCATCCAGGTTATCCAGGTCGAATATTAGTACAATAAGGGTGCAACACATGACAGTGTGCTGGAAATGTGTCCTACTCGTCGGCATGCTACAGATCCCAAGTGGGGCGTCCAGATAACGGGATTGCCTGTAGCTGGGGAAATCTCTTCATGACTACTGAATTATTCTAGTTGTTAACCTTAGTCGATTTCAGTAGGTAGCCCTGACCGTGGTACTCAGGGGTCCCCGTCCTAGACATGATGCAAGACAAGACGGGTTCATTTGTACAAGCACAATCGCCCACGGTGTCCAGGTCATTCATACTTGTCATGTCATGTTAGTCGTCGCAACAGCATTTCGAGAAATATCATGTCAGGTTTATCATGTCCAGAGTGTGCCATGGCGGGCCACTATCAAGAATTATTATGTCAAGTTATCATGTCAAATTTGTCAGGTCAAGCTCTTGTCAGGAGTGCACCACGGCGGGTCACTATCAAGTCATGTCATTTATCAAGGAAGGGAGAAACTTGCGCAATTAAATAATAATATATTATAATATATATATTCTTGAAGCAAAGGAGAAACTCTACAACTTTCATGTTGGGAGTGGGAAGAAATTCTGACCACAATTCAGGCAAATAAAACATTTAAACAATCAAAGTGGACCCCATACGGCCCAAAAGTGGAAGAACATACATGCGGCCAAAAAGAGTGGAAGAGCCACCCATGCGGCTAGCCAAAGCTTATGCGGCCAGAAAATAACTGAAGGGGGGGGCCATGCGGCCATCAAGAAATATTCATGCAACCAGAAAAGACAAGGAGAGAGGAACCCACAATAAATGCAAGCTTCCACTTAAGCAAAAGAAAAGGACACGTGGCCACTCAAGTACTGGGGCCATGTGGCCTAAAATTACATGGATACAAACCTTGTGAAATCCTACTACAATTAATGCTTCATACTAATGAGGCCAGCACACCATGGTGTATGCGGCAAAATATGGAACGTGGCCACTCAAACAATGCATACGGCCAAGAATTATTGGCCATGCACATATTATATATATGTGGCCATGCGGCCAAGAATTCCTCAAATGGCCATATGCGGCCAGGACTCAAATGGCCTATGCGGCCAAAGATATAGACAAGTAATACTAATGTGCATGCATTAATGGCTTAATAAAAATACGAACGCATGCATTGCATGCTGTTGATGCATTCCATGCTAAGGATGCAAGCATAAAATAAAGCTAATGCATTAATTAGGCTAATGCATTAAAATAAATGCCATGCAAAAGTACAGCTAATGCATTAATATATTAAGGCATGCTTGCATGCATTAATCCCTCATGCGGCTCACTAAATTATTTGAAGTTGCATGCGGCCATAACATGGCCAAGGCAATTAAATGTAGCCCAAAAAAACCCATGCGGCCATAAGCATATTACTAGCATGCAAGCAATTTTGCTTGCATTAGGAAAGGTAATTAAATATATTAAATCTTAGCAATTTTAGCATGCCAGCAAATAAAATTTGCTAATGCCATGCACGCATGCAATAAGGCTAATAATACTAATGCACTGAGGCATGCAAAGCAAATAATGCTAATAAATGCATGGCCATGTATAGTGCCAATGATGCACTAATTAAATGGATCCACAAATGGCAATTCCATGCGGCCTGCTACTGCTAATGCTAATGTATTTATTTATTGGCCAGCAATTGAGTTGGCCTATGCGGCTCAGCAACTTTTGATTGCTAAGCATTAAATAATACAATTTGTTTCCATGCAAGCACTTAAGCTGATGTATGCAAAATAATAAAGGAAAAGCCATGCGGCTAACTTTAATTTAATGGCCATGTGGCTCAGACTAAAGCCAATGGCCTATGTGCCTCAGGCAAGTTGCATGCAAATGCATGCAAGCTTGCAAGCAACTAAAATAAAAGGGCCATACAATTAATGCTCATGCGGCTAAAGCTAAAAATGCTCATGCGGCCAGAAGTGAAATTAATGGCTCCCACAGAGAACATGTCCATGGAAAATACCATGGCCTCCATGCTCCTCCAAACAACATTAGGAACCCAAATCCAAACTCTCGTAGGTCAAATTTGGACAAAATAAAATTCTCTACAATATGGAACCATCAACTAGCAAAAATATGCAAGTTTGTTAGATAAAAATTCATGGAAACCGAAAATACCACAAAAATTAGATCTACAAGAAATTAACCATAGAAATAAAAAATGCTAAGTACTAAAGTGGGTTAGAAACACATGAGGAAGACAATAGAACAATAAAAATGGACTTCCTCCATGAAGCAAGAAGCACTTGCCTAAGCTCTCTCTCTCTCTCTCTCTCTCTCTCTCCTGGTAGGTGAAGAGTAAAGATGGAGAAGAAGAAATGAGTAATGAGTAATAATGGAAGAGAGAGAGTGGAATTGATATTTATGGTGGGAGTGGTGGTAGGTAGGAGTGGTTTGGTTCACATAAAATAAAGCAAAGCCGAACCAAGCCAATAAACCGAACCAATCCAAGATAAACCCATCAATAAAATGCCAAAATAAATCAAGCAGGAAGACATACAATACGGGTCAAAATACGTACACGTATTCCAAATACGTAATACGAGATATGGGCATTACACCGGGTCGGTGACCGGACTTTGTCGGACTAACCCGGACCGCACCCCCAAAGAAATCGGACCAAGTCGGGCTGGCGGGTCAAAATTTTGGACCCAGTCCGGACCCGCTAGAGCTCTGGGCCGGATCGGTCCCAAGAGATGCGCGCCAAGTTTATATATATATATATATATATATATATATATATATATAAAATATATATATATATATATATATATATATATATGGGAAATTTATGAAATGCCCAAAAAACGAAAAGTTTTATGAAAAATCCACCGCACAATAACATTTCATCGCGTGCCCAGAATTAGCAAAAAATATATAAAGAGGGTTCTGAATGACCTTTTTGTCCTTCCTTCTAATTATTGAAAACACCCACGAAACTACTCTTAAAAAAATGTTTCGATACTTCATCTTCTTCCATACGCTGCTCACTTTCGAATCTAGGTTTTCTCCTCAAAAACCTTCAAAAACTCGTCGGAAAATTTCGGAAAGACCGAGACGACAAACGACAAAAGTACTAAAACGGAAGTCCAAACATCATTTTTTTGCAATTCTAAAAGTTCGAAAGGCCGTTGTTTTCCATAAATAAATTCTGTTTTTTTATTGTGTTTCTGAAAAAATTACAACTGTAGGAATCTGATCTAGAAGACGATCACTTTATCCCTTGGACGATGCGAGGAAGAAGGCTCGGACCTCGAAGAACTTGGACAGCAACTGGGCAATCTCTTTGTTCTCTCTGAATTGAATCTGGTGTCTGTTAAAGGTGGAGAAACTCTTTTTTATAGAGTTCTGGATAACTGCTCTGGGCATACGCTCAGTCAGTTACTTGACGTGTACATAACTGCAGGAACGCGTGGCGAATTTTGGTGGAGACACGTTGGAGTGCGGTTGAGAGTAATGGGGTATATCCAGGAGAGATTGATGGCATGAATGCCACGTTACATAACTGCTGAATGAGTGGGTAACCGAGTACAGGACACGTGAGAACGTGTGTTGACTGTACATTTGAAGTCATTCTGAATGCATTTGCTTTGATACGCTGTCTTCTGGAGAAGTATGACTAGCATATGCTATCTTGTTGAAGAGGAGTCGTATGGAGTCCATACGCTGCCTTTTGGAGACGTATGTCTTGCATACACTGACTTGGATAGCAATGAGTCATATGGAGTCTATACGCTCACTTGGGTAATAAGGAGTCGTATGGACCTCATACGCTGTCTTGATGAGGAGTCATATGGAGTACGTATGCTGCCTTGATGAGGAGTCGTATGGAGTACATACGCTGCCTTGATGAGGAGTCGTATGGAGTATGTACGCTGCCTTGATGAGGAGTCGTATGGAGTACGTACGCTGCCTTGATGAGGAGTCGTATGGAGTACGTACGCTGTCTTGATGAGGAGTCCTATGGAGTACATATGCTGCCTTGATGAGGAGTCGTATGAAGTCCATACGCTGCCTTGATGAGGAGTCATATGACTGGGGAAGTAGACACGTGGCTGTCCTCAATCTTCTCGAATACGCCATATCTTCCAATAACTGACAAATATCTCTCGAGCGTCGTGTTGCGGATATGACGGCTGATAGACTGTCAGAAATGACAGTAATGATGGCTGTGCATTCATGATGGCTAATGAGCTGTCCTCGTAAAAGACAAAATCAACTCTCGAAAATCCATACGACGGTTAATTCTCCTAAGACAGCTATTTTTGCACGAAAGACGAAGTGTCAGATTCATCCCCCACTGAGCATATGCTGTGCTGTCAGTCGAGAAATAATAAAATATTCACTGATCGTATGACTTTTGTACTGAGCGTATGGCCTTTGGCTGAGCGTATGGCCTTTGGCTAACTTGGTCTTATGCCAGCGTGTTATAATTTTTCACACCCTACAAGACCCCCTTCAAAGTTTTCGAACTTTATGATTTTTGAAAGTTCGAAATTACTTTGAACTCAAAGTGGGAATAAGTTTTGACACGCTGGCACGAGTTTGTTACTTCCTCGATATCAGTACATATCTCTAGGGATTCTGCTTTTGAAAACGGCTGCCGTTTGGGCTTCTCTTTCTTCTATAAATAGGCCTTTAAGAACTTAATTCCTTTCTTTACTTTTGCCTTCGTCTTGGAGAGAGAGAATCCAGAGCTCAAGCCTTCTTCTTCTCCAACCTAATCTTCATCAATGGCACCCAAGCTCGACGCTGCCGCGAAGGGGAAGGGCAAGGCTCCTGTAGAGCCGTCTCGACCCGCCGCCGCCGTCGCAACCACTAGGAGAACCGCCGAGCAGCGTCTTCCACGGAGCGAACTTCCGTTGAAACCCCTATACGGTGAGGATGGAGACGATGAACTGTAACCATCCCTTTTTAGGGCTCTGGTTAGGACAAAATCAGAAAACGTATCCCCTTTTTAAGGTCAATACGTCAGAAAATACACTTCCCTCTTTAGGGTTTAGTCGTATTCCATGTTTTTCGAAAAATATATTTTGAGCGTATTTCAATTAGCCAGTCTGGAGTTGAGAATATCGGGTTTCTTCATCATAACCCTGATGGGATTCACTCTGGAAATAACATGAATCGTTTGACCGATGATGCATTCTTTCTCAATTGGAGAATAACGCGGTTCAGCACCTGTCATTGTGCGACTGAGGTAATAAATAGCCTGTTCATGGCCATCTTTGTTTTTCTGGACAAGCAATGCACCGAGAGAATAATCCATGGCTCGAACATATAGAAGGAATGGTATTCCCGAGACGGGAGGTACCAAAACCGGAGGGTTCATGAGGTACTGTTTGATGTCGTCAAATGCTTTTTAACATTCTTCGTTCCAGACGAAGGATACACCTTTCTTCAGAAGTTTGTTGAACGGTCTGCAGCGTCCTGATAAATTAGAGACGAATCTCCTGATATAAGTAATTCTTTCTTGAAATCCTCGTAGCTCTTTTAAGGTGCGTGGAGGACGCATCTCTTGGATGGCTTTGATCTTTTCGGGATCCACGTGTATACCTTTAGCGGTAATGATGAAGCCGAGAAATTTACCACTAGAGACGCCCAGAAAGGACTTAGTAGGATTCATCTTAAGTTGATGTTGACGCATTAAATCAAAGATAGTCTTCAAATCTTGGATATGATCCTCCTTTTGTCGACTCTTGACTGCAATATCATCAACGTAGCATTCGACTGTTTTTCGGAGATGTTCGCGGAATATAGTGCTCATTGCTCGCTGATACGTTGCTCCTGCATTTTTGAGACCAAATGGCATCACTGTGTAACAGTATGTACGGATCGGCATTCTGAAGAAAGTATGTCTCTCGTCGTCTGGAAACATTTTGATTTGGTTGTACCCCGAATACCCATCCATAAATGCTATTCGTTCGAAACCACACGTGTTATCGATCATGACGTCGGTGATTGGAAGAGGGAACTCGTCCTTAGGATAAGCCGCATTGAGATCACGAAAGTCTATACAGACTCGGATCTTGCCGGTCTTTTTGAGGACAGGAACAATGTTAGCCACCCACTCAGGATGTTGTTCCTCTCGGATAAATCCGGAAGCCATAAGCTTGTTGACTTCAGCTTCAATTATATCCATAATGTCTGGACGAAATTGTCGCTGTTGTTGTTTGACTGGTTTAGCATTCGGCATGATATTAAGTTTATGTGTTACGATCTTCGGATCTAGCCCTGGCATATCCTCATAGCTCCAGGCGAAGACATCGATGTAATCATGAATAAGCTTGATCATGTCTTGCTTATCTGTTTCTGAAAGACTTTCGCTGATGAATATTGGCTTGGGGGATCCCTCCTCACCAACATCAATTTGGATCAATTTATCTTCAGTGGGAGGTTCTCTTTGCTCGAACCTGAATTCCCATTGGTTGTCTAATCTTTGAGCCCATTGTTCCGATTCGGGTGATATTTCAAAATCATCTTCATCTTCATCATTTTCTTGCGGACCGTTGGCGGAGACCATATTGGCGAATAGAGTAGAACGATGAAAATCGCCAATACTTGTGTCGGAATCCCAAGAGAAGGAATCGGAAGAATCAGATCGTTCATCTCCGTCGGATTCTGGATCCTTATGGACTGTGTTGATGAAGGGGGTAGGAGTAATGTAACCCAATCCACATTTTATCCTTCCGTATTTCAAGGGAGGAATTCGAACAGGCATTCTTCTTCCTTTTCCACTACTGAGGCCAGTTCTGAAGTCATAGCACATATTCTTGATGATATTTTTGGACTGCTGACTGTAGCGACGTAGTTGTAACCTTCCGGTATCATCGTTTTTGTCGTCGTCTTCCAGATTAGGAGGATTCTGGGGCCCCTTGCAGAAGAATATTGGAGCTTCTCCTGACTTTCTAATAGGAACAAAGAAGTATGAATTTTGTACAGACTCTAATGATACTTCTGTATGAAGAGTTTGAACAACTCCTATAGTTAATGGCTCTAAGCTATCTAGCAAATGTAAATAACTTTGTACATGATTACAAACTTCAATATACTGTAAAGGAGATGCTTTATTAATATCAGATGCTGTATTCACAGAAGAAGGCTGAGCCTTAGTAGATTTAGTCAAATTAATGACTAAAGGGGGAGAAGAAGAGCGAGCAGAAGTTTTGTTTCGATTAAGGTCGATAACAAAAGGCTCAGAAAAGGTGAGCTCCCTTGAAGAGGATCGTGGATAGGTAGTGCGTCCACTGACTGGAATGACTAGAGTATCTGGTCTAGCCTGAAAAGATGGTGGGAGAGTGGTGCGTCCACTGACAGGGATTATCAGCGAACTTTGTGGAGCTTGGGAAGGCAATGAAGTGGTACATCCAATGACAGGAATTATCAGTGGGCCTTCTTCAGATGATTTAGTAGACCGCGGATGAGTGATACGCCGTTTTACAGGAATAACAAAGGTGTCAACTTTTGATGTCTCATCATCATCCATAGCTTGTAAGACTTTTGAATACTCATCTTTGTACATGCGAGAGTCACTGTAGTAAGCTTCGACTCCTCTGAAAGGATTAATGTCCGCGACTTCCTTTTGAACTTCTCCCTTTTCATCAATGTATTTGAAGCACTGGTGAAGAGTGGAGGGGACGATATTGTGTTCATGGAGGAAAGGTCTTCCCAAGAGCAAGTTGTAAGATCCAACTAACTCGATCACGTAGAATGTGACACTCGTCCGAAAATTGTCTATTTGTATTTTTAGGCAAATTTTCCCCAGAGGTTCGCTCTTGCCTTGATTGAACCCTAAAATGGTAGTGACTGTCTTGACTAGACGATGAACTGGAATCCGTAAGGCATCCAAGAGACTCTTAGGCATAATACTTAGAGCTGATCCTGGATTAATTAGAATACGGTCGACCTTCATCGTGTCAATGTACCCAGTGAAGTAGAGAGGGCGATCATGACGATTGTCCTCTAGAAGCATATTGTCCTGGGTAAAAGTGATGTTCGGAATGATTTCGAAGACACTGTTGCAATGTAGGCAAGTCACCGGCTCTGCTTCCGGCTTCTTCAGATGAGTCAGGCAAGAGTCTGCTTGCAGTAAAGCTTCACTTAACGTTTCCCGAGTTTCTTTGGATAAACGTAAAAGTTCGAAGATGGACAACCTGGCTGGAGTGTTAGCAAGTTGAGCCAGAATATCAAAATTATATGGCTTCTGCAATCCGGGAGAAAGAGACTTCTTGATTGGTTTATCGAAGCGAGCAGGTTGCTTCCCTTTGTCGGCTGATGTTGGTTTAGAGGGAACCGTCTCAGCAGGAGCATTTAAAGGTCCTTCGTTAGAGATGGGTGCTGGAGCTACAACCGGAGGGACATCAGGAGTTTCCTTAGGAGCTTCAGTATAATCTTTCAGATATGTTTTTCCTGACCGGGTTCCGGCGAGAGCTTCGACTTCAGGCTCAGGTTCAGGGTCTACCGAAACCATGTTGCAATCCTTCATCTTGTTCTTGGTTTTTTGGTGCTTGATGAGAGCTTCAATCCAGAAACCGAGGCCAACACGGGATTGATTATGTCTCAAAGTGAGGGCTAGAGGTGCTCGGAGTCCTTTGCCGGAGCTTAAACCAGGAGCAGTGGCTAGATCATAACCCATCTTCGCCATTAATTCACGAGATTGTGAACTATATAGATGAAACGCAGGTTTGTATCTGTCTTCGGATCGAGGTACAGTTTTTACCTCCGTAGGGGATGACTTTCCTGCTAAGATGAAAGTAGAGGTTAGAGAAAGATTGGGTGTGATGCTAGAAGTCATATGGCATGACTTAGTCTTCCCAGGTTTCTTTTTAGACAGAGGAGCCTTCCGAGGAGAAGAGGAAGACGTCTCGAACTCCGTCACTAAATCGGGGTGGATCCACGTAATCTCTCCCTTTTTAGTGGTGACGGGAACAAGTCCTTCATTCTGGACTGGTGGAATATTCACAACTTCAAGGGTTGCTTTGGGGATAGGGACAATCCTACTTTCCACCAATAACGGAAGGAAGTCACCGAACTGCATCGAAATCACATTTGCTGTGACTGTCTTGTCTTTAGGTGTTAGTGTCACAGCTCCTGATTTGATCATTTCTTGGATCTTTCCTTTTAATACGAAGCAAGACCGGATTGTATGACCCAGCATTCTGTGATATGGACAGTATTTTGGATGATCCGTCTTGTTGGCTTCATCAGGCTTTTTGATATTTGGCAGTTGTATCTTGTTACCTTTAAGTAAACATTCGAAGATGCCCTGAACATCGTCGTCGTCGAAAGAGTATTCTTCCTTCGGCCGAGGAGGTCTCTGCTGTTGATTTGTTGGAGCTGGGGTAGCTTGGGCAGATACTACCTCTTGATTGTTGCTCTGGAGATTGACTTCGAGAGTCTCTTTTCCTTTGCGATTTTTGGGTCGTGCACTATTGCTAGTACTTTGACTTGATTCTTTGGGAGTCATGTGTACCTCCAGACCTTTGAAAGTCTCAGCACTGACTTCGGCAGCTTCGGCACTGACGATGAAGGAAGGCCAATCTTGGAACTGAGTGGATCCTGTCCACATGCTGATGATTGGTAAGAGGTTCGACTTGCAAGTGTCGATAGTGACGACATCGGGAGTTCCGAGAGGTATTTTTAGAGCTTCTCTTCTGAATCTTTCAATGAAGCTCTCAGTGCTTTCATTATTTTTCTGTTTGATTCTTATAAGGGCTGATATGGTTATGTCGTTGATGCCTTCATAGAATCGTTCTAGAAATATCTGTTTGAACCCGACAAACGAAGTAATGCATCCATCAGGGAGACTTCGATACCATTCATAAGCGGTTCCTTTAAGACAACCAACGAATACCCGAGTGAGGAGGGCATCGCTCGGTTGCAGCTGATCAGTCATTACCTCAAGTGATTGATGAACTGACTTGGGGAGGTGGTCCCATCAAAGAAAGAGATGGTCGTAGGCTTGTATTTTGGGGGGTACGATACATCCTTCCATTGTATGGGGTAAGGCTGCTTGATACCTAATTTTTGTAAGCCGTCCTTTTGCTTGAACGCTTCGAATTGAGACCGAAGATTCTTCAACTCTTCAGTGACTGCTCCGGAAGATTGCGATGTCGTTGCTTGTTGGGCATAATTGGGAGGAGGGACTGCAGTATATGTACCACCCCCAGCTTCGGACTGACTTGGAGTGGGCTGTACATGAACATTAGACTGTACCCCCAGAATAGTAGAAGGTTCCAGGTTTGGGGCAACAGGAGTATTTAATACCACTAGTGGTACTGTTTGTTGAACTTGCTGAGTTTGTTGCTGAGCTTGTACAAGAGTATGCATAGCAGTCAATGTATCTGCCATGGCTCGTAACTGTTGTTCCAAGGAAGAAATCCTTTGTTCATGAGCCTCAGTACTAGTCGAAGGTTCGTGATTGCCATCTACCATATAAGTGGTAATCATTCGAGGTATCGACGATGAAACAGTCTGTTCCGAATCGTCGCTATGAGAGTCAGCATCTTTCCCGAGGCTATTCACGGGAGTTAATACTGGGAAGTTAGATTCTCCTAGGAAGTCCTCCGTAGTCTCAGGATTATCACCTGGATGAGAAGAAGAAGAGACCCTGGTCGAAGCTCTGGTTCTGGATCTGGTGTCGAGGTAAACACCGTCTTCAGAATCTAACATAGAATCAGATCGTATTCTACCCCCAGTATTTCTGGAGGTCATGTTGACGGAAGCATAAAGAGGTTCGTCCTCGTCCGGTATTGGTTCATGTTGAATTCGTTCGAAGACAGATCGTCTTTTCGGTGAACAACAACACTGGATCACGACCCGAGGTTGGAAGTTACAACAATGCTCTTTATGACGAATATGAGCAATGTCAGAGACAGATGGAGTGTTGATTCTCCGCTTGTTTTGCAGATGTTCTCGGAGATCTGCAGAAACAGACTGGGAAGTGTTTGAAGATAGTCTCTGTGTAGAGACTTATCTTTTATTCTTCTGTCTTTTTGGTTCTTGAATGTATAAAGACTGATTGATCCGAGCGATATAGTTCTTAGCATATTGTGCATCAGGGTCCATTATACTTGTCCCAATTTGATAAGGCTTCTTTATGCCGGAATTAGAACCGAGACGATTCCGGTTAAGCTTGTTACGAAGGTCCATAGGAGGTACAACTTTGGTATCAGTCCTGGATACTTGCAATTTGCCTTTCTCGGATCGGAAAATTTTGAGAGAAGGAAGATAAACATTATTCCGACTGGGAGTTGGTAATAATCCATCTTTAGAGGAAGTAGCCAAAAGGCATTTTCCTATGTTTGATCTAGTAAGAATACTAGTCAAATTAATCCCAGAGGTAAAAACCTTAGGAGCAGAGGAGTTGACTAAAGAGTCGTTCTCCTTGGTTGGCACAAGATGTGCAAGCTGTGGGGGAATCATTTACATATTCTGTGGAAGAGAACCCCCAGCATGGCCTTGAGAAACAGTCAAAGGACTGTATTGGTTGGCATACGCTGACTTCAGAGAATTCTTGTCATACGCTATCTTTTGACTAGCATACGTTGGCTTTGATTTATCATATGCTGTCTGCTGCTGGCCTTTGCTGTACGCTGCCTTTGCTGTACTCTGCCTTTTGACTGCCATACACACAGAGTCATTAATGGCTAAAGAGCCGACTGCTGTCGTAGGAGTAGAAGAAGAAGAGACTTTGACATGTCCAGAGATGGCTTTCCTTGAACACGCTGACTTGGCTAAAGAATCCATTTTGTCAGCGTGACTAGGAGAAGCCACTATTGCCGTATTCAGAGAAGCCGAGGCGTGCTTCGCTGAGGTTGGAGAAGTGTTCTTGTCAGCGAGGGAAGTGACAGAAGCGTCTCGGGCCGCCGGAGAAGACTTAGGGACATAGACAGAACGTCCCTTCTTCTTGGCAGAGAGAAAAGCGAAGGAAGCAGTTCGGCCCTTCTTTGCCTTGAGCATTTCTTCGTAAGCAGATTGGTCGAATTGTACAACCATTATCTTCTTCGTCGAGCCGATCGACGAAGTATCGCATTGAGTTGTTGCTGTCTCGTTATAGGAGACAGCTTTCCCCAGCAGAGTCGCCAATTCATTTTCCATAAATAAATTCTGTTTATTTATTATGTTTCTGAGAAAATTACAACTGTAGGAATCTGATCTAGAAGACGATCACTTTATCCCTTGGACGATGCGATGAAGAAGGCTCGGACCTCGAAGAACTTGGACAGCAACTGGGCAATCTCTCTGTTCTCTCTGAATTGAATCTGGTGTCTGTTGGAGGTGGAGAAACTCTTTTTTATAGAGTTCTGGATAACTGCTTTAGGCATACGCTCAGTCAGTTACTTGACGTGTACATAACTGTAGGGATGCGTGGCAAATTTTGGTGGAGACACGTTGGAGTGCGGTTGAGAGTAATGGGGTATATCCAGGAGAGATTGATGGCATGAATGCCACGTTGCATAACTTCTGAATGAGTGGGTAACCGAGTACAGGACACGTGAGAACGTGTGTTGACTGTACATTTGAAGTCATTCTGAATGCATTTGCTTTGATACGCTGTCTTCTGGAGAAGTATGACTAGCATACGCTGTCTTGTTGAAGAGGAGTCGTATGGAGTCCATACGCTGCCTTTTGGAGATGTATGTCTTACATACACTGACTTGGATAGCAAGGAGTCATATGGAGTCTATACGCTCACTTGGGTAACAAGGAGTCGTATGGACCTCATACGCTGTCTTGATGAGGAGTCGTATGGAGTACGTATGCTGCCTTGATGAGGAGTCGTATGGAGTACATACGCTGCCTTGATGAGGAGTCGTATGGAGTACGTATGCTACCTTGATGAGGAGTCGTATGGAGTACATACGCTGCCTTGATAAGGAGTCGTATGGAGTACGTACGCTGCCTTGATGAGGAGTCGTATGGAGTACATACGCTGCCTTGATGAGGAGTCGTATGAAGTCCATACGCTGCCTTGATGAGGAGTCATATGACTGGGGAAGTAGACACATGGCTGTCCTCAATCTTCTCGAATACGCCATATCTTCCAATAACTGACAAATATCTCTCGAGCGTCGTGTTGCGGATATGACGGCTGATAGACTGTCAGAAATGACAGTAATGATGGTTGTGCATTCATGATGGCTAATGAGCTGTCCTCGTAAAAGACAAAATCAACTCTCGAAAATCCATACGACAGTTAATTCTCCGAAGACAGTTGTTTTTGCATGAAAGACGAAGTGTCAGATTCATCCCCCACTGAGCGTATGCTGTGCTGTCAGTCGAGAAATAATAAAATATTCACTGAGCGTATGACTTTTGCACTGAGCGTATGGCCTTTGGCTGAGCGTATGGCCTTTGGCTGACTTGGTCTTATGCCAGCGTGTCATAATTTTTCACACCCTACAGCCGTCTAAGGAAAAAATTGTTAATCTCAGGCTCCTCGAAAATACGCTCATTTTGGGACAAACCGGACCTCGTTTCGACCTCCCAGTCAAAAGTTATGGCCCTTCAAAGTTTCAACTGACCATAAAATGCAGGAGAATGGTCATTCTCCGTGTTAGAACACGAAAAATATTAATTTCGCATGAGAGTGGCCATTCTCCATGTTAGTAACACGGAGAATGTCATTTTTCGTTTTAATTTATACGGAGAATGGTATTCTCCGTCTTAATTTACATGGAGAATGGTCATTCTTTGTGTTAGTAACACGGAGAATGGCATTCTCCGTCTTAATTTACACGGAGAATGGCCATTCTCCGTGATAAATTACACAGAGAATGGTCATTCTCCGTCTTAATTTACACGGAGAATAGTCATTCTCCGTGTAATTTAGCACGGAGAATGGTCATTACAGTATTAAAACGCAAGAGAATGGCCATTCTCCGTGTTCCGTACTAAATAACACGGAGAATGCTATTCTCCGTGTTAAATGACACGGAGAATGGTCATTAAAATGTTAAAACACAGGAGAATGGCCATTCTCCGTGTTAGTAACACGGAGAATGTCATTCAACACGGAGAATGGCATTCTCCTTGTTAAAAATGCAGGAGAATGACTATTCTTCGTACGATATCGACGGAGAACAGTTGACAGAAATCTAATTTTTTATTTTTTTGTTTTGTGGAAAGAAATTTGACATGAATAAAGATTCAAGAGTTTTCGTTCTTCTTTCAAAACGATGCTAACTCTTATGGAAAAGAAGAAGAAGATCTTCTCTCCATAATTGACCTAATTGTCGGAGAAGAAGAAGAAGAAGAAGAAGAAGAAGAAGAAGAAGAAGAAGAAGAAGAAGATGATGATGATGATGATGATGATGAACGATGATCGAAGTTCGACTGGAAAAAAAGCATGGTGAACTACGAACGATCTTTGCGATCTCTGCTGAAGATGAGAGCAATGGAATTCAGATCTCTCGTGAAGAAGAAGAAGAGAATCGCAATCCAGATCTGAGTTTGTACGGAGGGGTAGTTATGGTATTAATTTTGTAAATACAAAGCATCTAAAGGGAATCTTGGAATACTTAACGTGGAAATATATAATTCTGGGCATTTCATAAAACCCATAATACGGGTGGATTTTTCATAAAAACCAACCCCGAAATTGGGTTTCTCAGCAATTTCCAGATATATATATGTATATAATCCAAATACCAGGGGTATTTGAATTATATAATTAGATATTTGGATGATAATGATTCATAGGTAAAAATATAATTATGTAAGGAGAAATAAGTCATTTACATTCCCATTGGCTAAAAACTACCCACAATCTTAGATATACAAATCTTCATGATTCCATATCCTTAGCAACTGTATCCCTGGATATATGCATTGCACGTATGCATATCTTGCTTTTTCTTTCGGAGGAATGATTATTTCCTCGTCCGTGGAATATTTATTTTCAGAGGAACCCCAAAAAGGCTTCTTTCTTCTGATGCCATTCCTTCTTCTCTCTCAAAAAAAAAGTCACCTTCCTCTCTCTCGGCTTAATCCCAGCTCTCCTCACCATCGACTCCAAGCAACATCATTTGTCTCCTCCCCGGCTGACATCACATTCGCCGCCGGAAGATGCTAACTGCAGACTCGCCGAGTCAAGACCGCTCCTTAGTCGAGTCCCTCCGATATGCCGTAGACTGTTGTTTAGCATCCACGGACGCCGGGGTTCATTGCCGAGTGTCTCGCCAACTTGAGTGGTGCAAGTTGCTTTCCGATATTTACAAACTCCTCTACAAGAATAAGACTGCCTATTTCTTGATCATATTTTGGTAAAACATCTTAAATTTCCAAGTGCTTCCATTTTTTCATTTAGCAAATAGGAGGAAAATGAGTAATAAGTAGTTTGCTTCTATTCACGTAGCTGTTTTTAGCATATCTATTCTACTATATAATAGGAAAATTTGGATGGTAGAAATTTTGAATTCCGAAAATACCCTTACATATCTATACTAATTAAAAACTGTTCATTAATTTTAATAAAGACAACTTAATAATTAAGAAGACTACCCTTTGGTCTTCCTAAGACCATCTCCAATGGGGGTTTTGTCACGCCCCAGAACCAGAATACTGGAGAGCGGGGGACAGATACAGCCAGCTACGTACATTGAAGTGATTCTCACCTCGCAATACGGTCACGGCTGTCTAGATGCATGAGGGTTTACTACAAGCCATCAGTCTCCTAAGGTAAATAACAAGCCTAGTGTCTCAATCTCCAGCAAGCGAGTACATATAACAAGATGGTAGATCATCAGACATACAAAGTAAGGCGTCCCATACATTACATATTCAGATGATCATAAAGCTAGTCATACAAAATACGAAGACTAGCAAGAGTTTAAGTCATACATGATCAACCCTAGGATTCGTCAATCATGCTACAGCCCGTAGGCAGACAGTAAGTAAAGTTGCAAACGAGCTAACACTTGCTCGGCAGCTAAACGCCTCAAAAGAATATTTTTACAAGAGAGTGGGAGAGCAAAATGAAAACCTACTCGTTGCCAGGGTTCCTTCTAGTGTTCACCATCTGACAGGAAGGTTGGGAGATCCTCGGTAGCTGCACCGAAATCTTGCCATACAAAACCAGCTGGGTCAGACCCCAGAAAGAGCAAGTGCCACAAAGGAGGCTTCACTTAAGAACTAAAACCAGCATGTCATCACATAAATCATAGATGAAATAACATAAGACATGAGTTAAAGAAAACATGATGATAAACGATAAGATAACTAAAGGACTATTCCGGTAACCAAGTTACAACCCGTAAACCAAACAAGGACCGGGGTTGTAACCCTTCACCTGAACAGAACTTAGCCTCGAACCAATTATCGATAAAGTAAAGCATAAACAAGCATGTCCGGAGATATTCATGTACCGGATCTGGGCAAGACTAGACAAGATAGGACTCCATCCATCATTCACGGCCAAGCAAAGAGTACGGCTTGATACTTAACTAACTAGGGTTATCACAAGCTTAGTTATTAGCAAGATGCAATAAGGTACGCCTACGGCCACAAGCCCTGCAGACTATCCAGGTTATCCAAATGCAAGGTTCAAGCTTAGAGTTATCATGCCTTGTAAGGTGACTTGGATGCAACACATGACAGTGTGCATAGTAATCGTTTCATGTAGTACCATACATAACAGTGAGCTGGAAATGTGCCCTACTCGTCGGCAGGCTACAAGTCCATCAAGGAAGGCGCCCAGATAACGGGATTGCTTGTAGCCGGAATACCTCTCTATATGCTCTACTTGATCAATCTAGTCATTAACCTAGTCAGATTCGGTATGAATCCCTGACCGTGGTAACCAGGGATACATGTCCTAGACATGATGCGAGACAAGACTGGTTGCTTACACGAGCACATTCAATACAATCACCTACGGTGTCAAGAATTTACTTAGCATGTCAAGTTAGCCGTCACAACAGCGTATCAAGGTTATCGTGTCAAGATTACTTGTCAAGGCAAGGGTGCGTCACAACGGGCCACCGTCAAGAATTATCATGTTAAATTACTTGTCAAGAGTGCACCACGGCGGGTCACTATCAAGAGTTATCCTGTAAGGTCATAAAGCCATGTCATGTTTATGTGAGTGCACCATAACGGGTCACTAGTCATGTAATTCCATCACTAAGCCATGTTCAGATTATATTCATAAATAATGTCAAGATCATATCGGGTTCATGTCGAGTCTACCTCAAAAGGCATAGGGATATAGAATTGCGTGCAAGATCATAAAAGAGGAACATGGGGGACATAAAACACCAAGGGGGGACAAGGGGTAGTCGTACGCTCAGGTCATGCGTACCCAGTCAAGTCTGCGTACGAAATTAAGTCTGCCTGCGTACCCAGTCAAGTCTGCATACGAAATCAAGTCTGCGTACCCAGTCAAGTCTGCGTACGAAATCAAGTCTGCGTACCCAGTCAAGTCTGCGTACGAAATCAAGTCTGCCTGCGTACCCAGTCAAGTCTGCGTACGAAATCAAGTCTGCCTGCGTACCCAGTCAAGTATGCGTACGAAATCAAGTCTGCCTGCGTACCCAGTCAAGTCTACGTACGAAATCAAGTCTGCCTGCGTACCCAGTCAAGTCTGCGTACGAAATAGACACGCTGCCAACAGGCAGCGTACTCAAGTCTGCGTATGCTGCGCTAAAGAGCGCGCGCAGCTCAGTGGCGTAAGCTAAAAAGCTCTGCACACTGCTCACTGTCTTCTCCAACCAGCAAGAACTTCATGTTTTGAACCCAAGCTTCAAATGTTCATATCTTGGTGAAAACAAGTCCAAATCCAACTTTTTAAAGGTCAAAATTGGGTAGAATAAAATTTCCCACAACATGGAACCATCAAAACTTGAAAACAAAGAAGTTTGATAGATCAAAACTACCAAATCCGAAAATAACTAATTCTATATCTACAAAATTTAAAGCCTTAAAATGGAAAATGGCAAGTTCTAATGTGTCTTAGAAACATGAGAAGAAGCTAATGGAACAATAAAATGGGCTCTCTTGTAGAAGCAAGTTGCACTTGCCTATGGGTGTGGAGAGTTGGGTGGAGGAAGAAGAAGAAGAAATTAATGGAGGAAGTAATGAAGAGAGAGAGAGTGTTGGTAGAGTTTTTAATGAGGGTGGGATGTGGTGTGTTGAGGGTGGAGCATAGGCTAAGGTGTTCCAATACACATTAAACCAAACCAACCCAAACCAATTAAAACCGAGCCATGTCAAAATCCAAAATACGAGAATACCGAAATTCCACAAGTTTGAGAAAAATAATAAAATAATAAAAAAAAACATGCCAAAATCCAGATACGAGTATAAATACGAAATACGGGAAATACGAAAAATGAGGGTGACAGGTTTCTATCTTCCCTATTTCTATGGAAGAAATTCATTTTAGAAAAAACTTTTTCCAATGGTGGTTTCTATCACCATTTCTATCCTAGGTGGCAATGATGTAGGATGGAAACTTTCTAGGAGGGTTTCTACATGTAGAAACTCTCATAGAAATTCTCCTATCTCTCATGACAATTATTATTGGACCCACATCATTAAATTGGTCTTTTTACTATGTGATACATAGGATAGAAATTAAGAACCATTGGAGAGTATTTTTGTATGTCTACAATTTTTATGTAAAAACTCTTCCAACTAGGATAGAAATTTCTTTAAAGTACAATGCCAAGTAGGATAAGAACTCAATTTTAGAAATCACCATTGGAGATGGTCTAAGTTAATCTATTCTAGTATATCTATCTATTCTACTATATAATAGGAAAACTTAGATGGTGAAACTTTTGAATTCCGAAAATACCCTTACATACTTATACTAATTAAAAATTGTTCATTAATTTTAATAAGGACAACTTAGTAATTAGGAAGACTACCCTTTGGTCTTCCTAAGTTAATCTATTCTACTATATAATAGGAAAACTTGGATGGTGAAAATTTTGAATTTCGAAAATATCCTTGCATATCTATACTAATTAAAAACTGTTTATTAATTTTAATAAAGACAACTTAATAATTAAGAAGACTACCCTTTGATTTTTCTAAGTTAATTAAAATAATATCAAAATACGTATAAGGCACATGCACATATGCTAGTAAATATAAAATGACATTCACACACACTCTCGTTTTCTCTTTCTGAAATTTGTGTTATTTATGCATCTAACCACTTCTGTGAAGAGCTCCCTTTAAGAGCCAATAGAAAATGACAAATTTTATGTGGACTCAGAAAGTTAACTATTTAATAATTGAAAAGTTTATCTTCCAAAGTTTTTTCATTCACATACATGGTTTACATGAATTTTGTGTGTGTGTGGTGGTGGGGGGGGGGGGGGAAGATTCTATTCATCCAGTATATTTATGTAGTGGATCTCTTATTAAATTTAATAGATTATAGAAAAAATTTCGGTAGATTCACTTGGAAGATGCTCGAAGATGCTGACAAATAACATTTTGTTATTATAATTTTATCAGCTGAGTAATTTTCTATGGTGAAAGTCGATATCTTTGTTCAATAAGTTGGTTGAATTTTTATTTTTTAAAATAAGATTGTATTAACATGTCTAACATTAAAAAATCTATCGATAGAGAATAACTTTTTTAAATAACTTTGGTTGTATGTTATATTTGCTACATAAAATGGTATCAACACTTATAAAAATAAGTTGCACATGCATCGCATGTGCGAAAACACTAGTATATATATATTGGAACCAGGTAAATTATTTCTGGAATCGCTCCCACTGGAATTCGAACTCCTGACCACTCGGACCACATGCATCTCTTTTAACCACTAGGCTAGGGTCATCTGCAAAACATTAATGCTTCATTTGTTGAGTTAGTCTTTTTTCCACTAGAAAAATATCCCCACATGGCATCCATGTGCCACTCCACACTACATGTGCATATATACATACATATATATATATATATATATATATATATATATATATATATATATATATATATATATATATATATATATATATATATATATATATATATATATATATGGGGTAGCAGATAAAAGACCCGCTCTTGGCCCGCCGGGAGCCCCCCTCCTCGTGCACCGTTGGATCGAACGGACCGCGTGGGTCACGCGCGATCCAACGGTCGAGAGTGACGGGGCTCCCGATATTCCGCTCCATATATATATATATATATATATATATATATATATATATATATATATATATATATATATATATATATATATATATATATATAGCGATTAAAAGTTTCGCTCCTGGACCCTCCCCTCCCCCTCGTACACCGTTGGACCGAACGGGCCGCGTGGGACCCGTACAATCCAACGGTCGAGAGGGAATAGGTCTCCCGATATTCCTCTCTATAGAACTATTAGGGGCTGTTTGGATAGATGAACTCTTTGAAAGTGTGAAAGTGGCACTTACGTCACGATGAGTTGCAGTTGAAAGTGTGAAAGTGGCACTTTCCAAAATGTGTTTGGATGTAGTACTTTTTGTCTCCTACAAGTGAAAGAAAAATAGGTTTGGTGTTTGGATGGTTGTTGAAAGTGGAGAAAAAATGAGTTCGGTTGTTTGGATGGTGGTTGAAAGTGGATGTTGGAATTAGATATGGTAACCAATAATTAAATTAATTACCATAACAATAATAATAATAATAATAATAATAAGGCATATGTATAATATCAACTCTGTCGTAAGGCAAAAGCTCAAACACACGGAGACAAAACTTTCTCGTATATTATCAACCACAAGTGCATCTTACAAGCTATCCCAACCTCTCTTTATATAGGGAGAGAGGTTGGGGGTTATGAAGAAATAAAGGGCCAAAGGTCATGTAGGTTACAAGAAGATGAAAGGTGAAAAGCCATATGAGTTACAACACTCCCCCTTGGCTCTCCAAAAATTCTGCTTGTAAACATCTCTGAGTTTCTTCGTCTGTCTGTAGCTTGCATCTTCAAGTTTGACCATCTACTTGTGCCTCGTCAAAACCTTGCCAAAGAAAATCCAGTGGGAAAAAAACTTTGGTCAAAGGACAAAAGAGTATACACAGGTCAGTGTGATGGGGGTAAACTTAACCATTGCAAAGGTGCCTCGTCAAAACCTTGTCAGGGAAAACCCAGTGGGAAAAATCGCTGATCGAAGGACAAAAAAGTACACGATGGTTTAGAAGTATACAACTGGATACTCCCCCTGATTATAATAATCCTTAATGAATAAGAGATTTGAAATGTGTCTCGTTAAAAACCTTGCCAAAGAAAACCCAGTGGGAAAAACTTTGGTCGAAGGGAAAAAGAGTACACAAGCATACATCAGGATGCTTCCCTTCTCACTCGCACTCGACAGGGTGCGGGATATACGCACAACAGGGCATTTTGGAGGCGCTCGTTGGGGCGCTCCCCCTCACATGCACACAACAGGGTGCAGGAAACATGTTTCACTTAGGCTAGCTCTAAAAGCTTCCTAAGTCCAATCGCTCTGACATGTTTCTGGAACGAGTGTTTCGGCAGTGACTTGGTGAACAAGTCTGCACGGTTATTCTCTGATCCAATGTGTTGCACTTTAATCTTCTGAAGCGCTTGTTATTCATGTGTAAAGAACAACTTGGGCGATATGTGCTTGGTAGCATCTCCTTTCATGTAACCATGTTTCGCTTGATCAATAACAGCGGTATTGTCCTCATAGATGACAACAGGTTCATCTGGGTCGTATGAAAGATCACATGTACTTCGAATATGGCCAATAACAGCTCGAAGCCATACACACTCTCTAGTCGCCTCTTAGAGCGCGAGTAGCTCAGAGTGGTTCGTTGAAGTAGCCACTAAGGTCTGTTTGCGAGACCTCCAAGAAATTGCCGTGTTCCCAATGGTAAAGACATAACCAGATTGGGAACGACCCTTGTGCGGATCAGATAAGTATCCCGCATCGACGTAGCCAACAAGGGTCGCGTTGCTTCGAGTGCCAAGAGCGTTGGACTCACTCAAAACCGCGTAGGGATAGAACAAGCCTAAGTCCTTAGTACCCTTAAGGTAGCGGAAAATATCTTTTATGCCATTCCAATGGCGGCGTGTTGGCACGGTGCTGTGTCGAGCTAGACAATTCACAGCAAACGAGATGTCCGGTCTAGTACATTGGGCCAAGTACAATAAAAAGCCTATTGCACCCAGATAAGAGCACTCAGGACTCAATATCTCTTCGTCGTCCTCCTTTGGACGGAATGGGTCCTTAGTAATGTCTAGAGAGCGGACGATCATGGGAGTAGCGGACGACTTAACATCAAAATGACTAAAGCGTCTCAACACCTTTTGGGTGTAGTTCGCTTGATGGACAAGAATTCCATCTTTACGGTGCTCGATCTGCAGGCCGAGGCAAAACCGTGTCTTCCCAAGATCCTTCATCTCGAATTCCCTCTTCAGGATATCAGCAGTTTCTGACAAGTCTTTTTCGGTTCCTATGAGATTCATGTCATCTACATAGACCGCAATGATTGCGTATCCTGAAGTGGATTTCTTTATGAACACGCATGGGCAAAGTTCGTTATTAACGTATCCCAAACCGATTAAGTATTCGCTTAGGCGGTTATACCACATTCGCCCGGATTATTTCAATCCATATAGCGAACGCCTCAGTCTAATCGAGAACGCGTTCCGTGGTCGGGAACTACTTGATTCAGGCATCTTTAGTCCTTCAGGGACTTTCATATATATCTCTGTGTCTAGATCCCCATAGAGATAGGCTGTGACCACATCCATGAGCTGCATATTCAGTTTTTCGGAAACTACTAAACTGATTAAGTAGCGGAACGTTATGATGTCCATTACGGGAGAATACGTCTCCTCGTAATCAATTCCAGGGCGTTGTGAGAAGCCTTGCGCCACAAGGCGAGCCTTGTATCGCACAATCTCATTTCTCTTATTACGCTTCCTTAGGAAAATCTATTTGTGACCAACTGGTTTAACATTGGGTGGTGTTGGAGCAACGGGTCCAAACACACTTCTTTTCGCTAAGGAGTCTAGTTCAGCCTGGATTGCTTGTTTCCATTGTGACCAGTCCGTTCGTCGTTGACACTCGGCAACACTACGAGGTTCCATGTCATCATTGTTCATAATGTCAGTAGCCACTGAGTATATGAACACATCATCGATGACAGTTTCATTTCGCTTCAAAATATCATCTAAACTAGCATATTCGACGGATATTTTGAGGTTATCGGCATGATTAGGAATAGGCGTTTCATCTGGAACGCGCTCTTCTAATACATTGCCGTGATCCTTAATGATCTCATGTGGCAAAATGCTTTTAACAAGATTTCTCCGCTTTCGAGGCAGAACATCTTTGGAACCAACCGGTCTTCCCTTCTTCTTGGGAATAGCGACGGACTGGACAGCCGATGGCAGCGTCCTTTGCTCGGCGGGTTCGACCGGAGCAACATGTTTCACAGGAACATGGCGTCTCTCAGGGACGTCTATCCTTGCAGGCACATTTGTAGCAGGTATAATTAATCTCGTGACTTTTGCTAGGTCGCTAAATGCGTCTGGCATTTGATTTGCAATATCTTGCAGACCTAGAATCCTCTGCACTTCCTTATCACTATGTGCAGAGGGGGGATCATGATGAGCAAAAGCGGGCACATGCCACGCTAATTCACGTTGTTCCTCATCAATATTAGCGTGCGTTTCTCCCCCTAACGACGGAAAGATTGCCTCATCAAAGTCACAATCCGCGTGTCTCGCGGTAAAGAGATCGTCTGTCAAGGGCTCTAAATAGCGAATGATGGACGGAGAGTTATAACCGACATATATTCCCCGTCGCTTCTGAGGTCCAAATTTTGAACGCCTTATCGGCTCAATTGAAACATTGACTAGGCACCCAAACACGCGTAAATGTGAGATATCAGGCTCACATCCAGTAACCAGCTGGTACGCGGAAAGTGGTTGGGTGGCCATGGGCCTCAGACGGACCAAATTTGCAGCGTACAAAATTGCATAGCTCCATGCAGATAGTGGGAGTTTGGTGCGCATAACCAAGGTCCTCGCTATCACTTGCAGTCGCTTTATAAAAGCTTCCGCTAGGCCATTTTGGGTATGAACATACGCAACAGGATGTTCAAGATTTATTCCCAAAGTCATGCAATAGTCATCGAAAGTCTTCGATGTAAACTCCGCGGCATTATCAAGTCTAATAGACTTTATCGGATAATCCGGATGGTGAGCCCTTAACTTAATGATTTGGGCGAGGAGTTTAGGAAACGCTGCATTTCAGGTGGACAACAACACTACGTGTGACCATCTAGTCGATGCATCAACCAAAACCATGAAGTATTTAAATGGTCCGCATGTTGGTTGGATTGGTCCACAAATATCTCCATGAATTCTCTCAAGGAATTGGGAAACCAATCTCGTAGGTTTCACATGGAGTGGCTTGAGATTCGTCTTTCCAATCGAGCAAGCTTGGCATAGGCTTTTCGAATTTATAACGAAATTCTTTCCTCCAAGAGGATGCCCATGCGATGCATTCATAGTGCGAAGCATCGTATTATGACCCGGATGACCCAGCCGGTCATGCCATAGCATAAAAGTCCTCTCATCAACTGGCGCTCGGCGAATGATGAGATTACTCTCGATGTATTGTATCGTAGTGAGATACAAACCACTTGAAAGACATTTCAACTTCTCCAAGATACGCTTTTGGCCGTACTGAGTGGAGGTAATGAAAAGATACTCGAAGCCATATTCTCGAGCAGTTTCAACATGAAATCCGTTTTCTCGAATATTCTTAAAACTCAGTAAGGTACGACTGGACCTTGGAGAATATAAGGCCTCTGATACTTCAACGGGAGTACCATTGGACAACGAAAAACGGGCTTTGCCAAAACCTTGAACCAGGGTTGAGGGTCTCGAAATGGTTGTCACTGAGGTTACTTTAGGCGTATAGGAGATAAAGTATGATTTATCTCTCAAGATAGTGTGAGTCGTTCCACTATCAACTAGACAATCCACTGCCCCGTGGTCCATGCCTATAAGTAAAAAAAATTAAAGTTTGTCACACGTTTGAGGAAAGTGCTCGAAATAGAACTTTAATTTATCGAGAAAACAGAAAATACAAACCACCAAAAGTTTCATGACTTAAATCAAATATAGAGAGAAAATGGAGATTCATTCTTCCATTTCTGCTATAAAATCAGGGGTCTCAAGATTTAGATTTTCGTACTCGTTGACCAGATTTGCTTCGGCTCGACGCCCCTTGTGATAGTTATTAACTTCTTGGGGGGTCGTCCTGCAAGTCCGTTGCATATGACCATAAGCACCATATTTGTAGCAAAGAGTAGGCGCTTGGCCTTCCACTCTCGCTTTGGGACGACTGGCCCGTTGGTTCTTACCATGAGACTGCCTAGGAGTCAAAGGTCCTTGGTTTTTGTTAGAACCTCGCTTTGGGTGGCAAGACTTAAACTCGCCTCTGTTCCTTGGCTGGGACGACTGGCCCTTGTCTCGTTTCCACCGTGGATTTGGTCCACGGAGAGCGTTTGCATCAGGCATTGGAATTGCCTTTGTTCCAGCAGGACGAGAATTGTTGTTTCTCATTAAAATGAGACTATTCTTCTCGTCTAGTAAAAGCTGGGTGATGAGCTCGGGAAACTTGGTGAACTTAGACTGACGGTATTGCTTCTGGAGCAAGTTGTCAGTGGAAGGAAATGTGGTGTATGTTTTCTCCAATAGATCATTGTCGGTTAATATCTCACCGCAGTATTGGAGAAGTGATCGAATCCTGCAGACTTCATTGTTGTAATCAGTTACACTCTTGAAGTCTTGGAAGCGCAGGTTCAACCAGTCATGGCGTGCTTCAGGTAGCCATATGGTCTTCTGGTGGTCGAAGCGCTCTTTCAGAGAGTCCCATAGCGTCTTCGGCGAGGAGATTTCAATGAACTCCGCCTTCATGGCGTCAGATAAATGCCTGCAGAATAGAATCATCGCTTTGGCGTTCATTGAGCGAGTGACTTCCACTTCACGCTCTTCCTCATTATAGATGACGTCCAAGAGGCCCTGCGCATCTAGATGGTTCTGGATGTCTTGTGTCCAGTCCAAGTAGTTCTTGCCAGAGGCTTCAAGGATGGGAAAATCAATCTTGATCGACATTTTTCTACAACAGAAGAAAAAATTTGATCAGTCAACATATAAAACGACGGGTTTATATGGATTTGGTTTGTATAAGCAACAACAAACAATCGTAAATAAAAACAACGGTTTTGAAAAAAAACGATTTTTGTTTAAAAATTATCTTATATCGATCGACGGGCCGATATAGAGAGGTCAATAAGTTTCTTGCAAAAATGCATAATTATAAATACAATTTGAGCAAAAAATAATATTCGGTCAACCCCTTTCAGTAGCTCTACGTGAATATGACCAGGCGGAAAAATGAGGGAGGAGGGTCACCAGGGACCTCTTAAGAACCAAGCCCCAAGTTCTTTCTGACATCATACCCAAATAGGTGAGCCTATTCGGAGAGACTTCGTAAAATTTTTGTCAAATGTAAGAATAAATAAGATTTTTCAAGAAATTCACGCTATTTGCGAACTGTGCAAAATAGGTGACAATTTAGTGCGTGCTCAAAATGAGTGTTGCCTTTGAAAAATTATTAACCAAAAAGGTTATTTTTTTTTGGAAGGCCCAAATTTGGCGGTGCCAGAATTTGTTTATGTAGCCAAAACCATTTTTCAAATTTTTCAAGTTTGATTTTTCCCGTAATTATGCAAAAAAAAACGTACAACATAAGCAAGCAACAGCACACAAAAGAATTGGTGCCTAAGCAAGCGGCACCAAAAAAATGTCAACTATTTTTCCGACGTCTAATGAAGCGACGCCAAAAAAATAGCGAGAAAAAAATAAATTTTTTTTTACTACCCATCTGTTACAATAATTCACTGAGTAACATAAAGAAAAAAATGCTACTGAGGTGCTCGGCAGGACGCATATGGCACTGAGGTGCTCGCCGGGGCTCTCCAAATCCATCATTACCAAAAAAATGTTAGCATTTAAATTTTCTTCGTCAACATGAAAAAAAAATTTCTTCAAAAAAAATTATTTTTTCAGAAAATAACTAACAAATATTTTGTTGGGATAAGTACTATTTAAACAAAAAATTTCTGAAATTGTTAGTTTAAATTTTTTTTCAGAAATGTCTTTTACCAAAATATATACAGCAGACTATTTGATAAACACGCCAAAGTATATTTTGATAAAAAAAAAATTTAACAAAATATTGTGTTTCACCAAAGTATATTTTCGTAACAAAATTTCTGTAACAAACCAGACATAAAGTCTCAACTTCGGAACCAATTAAAAGTGTATACAATACTGAAATGTGCAAAAGTGTGAACATTAAGAATATAAACTACTGTTATCAAATCAAACAGAAAGTGCGAACCAATTAAAACTTCAGAATAAAAAAAAACACTTTCAAAATCAAATCAAATCAATTAATGGTTATTCAGATGCACACTTTTAAAAGTGTTTTCAGATGCACCTAAAATTGGGTCAGAATGTTCACTTCTTATAGATAGCCTTATAAATTTATAAGCCAATGGATCTAAAATTTCTAATTTTATTGAAATGGCTAATAAGTAAAGACCTGCGTTGGTGAATGGTTGCCCCTTATAAAATTACTTGGAAAAGTTTGATTGTTTGAATCTCAACCAAATACCAATACAGAGTAGAGAATCTAAACATAATAACAAAATTTTTTACCTTTCTTACCGTATGGTGGAAGAAAGTGAGAAAACGATTGCGGATACGCGGGATCGATGACGAGCGACGTGGTGTGCGCGGGACAACGGTCGGCGGACGTTGAGGCGAGCGGTACGTCGGGTCTCCGGCGTTGCACGAGCAAAGTGCTGATAACGTGTCGTAAGACAAAAGCTCAAACACACGGAGACAAAACTTTCTCGTATATTATCAACCATAAGTGCATCTTACAAGCTATCCCAACCTCTCTTTATATAGGGAGAGAGGTTGGGGGTTATGAAGAAATGAAGGGCCAAAGGTCATGTAGGTTACAAGGAGATGAAAGGTGAAAAGCCATATGAGTTACAACAAACTCCACTATCACCAGGAAAGAGAGGCTGTTCTCAAATGTTACTTCAATTTTTTTGACTTTGCTATATACAAAAAAAATTAATACATAAAGTAAAAATATGTTCTCAAATGTTCTTCCATCTCCAGGAGAACAGGCTATCCTCAAAAAATGTTCTCTTCATTCCTTCCACCTCTCTCCGGACCCGTCTTGTCACCGCCTCCATCAGATCCCCTCTCTCCCTAGATCCGATCGGCGGTGCCTGCAGCGGGACTCGGCTTCCAGTGGCGAGCGGAGGTCTCCAGCGCATAGAAGAAGAAGAAGAAGCATAGAAGAAGAAGCAGTACCACTGTCGCACTCCCCAACAGTTGCAGAGCAGTTTCAATCACACCACGGAAATGAGTTCCAACCAAAAAAGTTCGGATGTTAAAAGTAAAGTTTTTGCAGGGGACATGAACTCTGGAGCAATCATTTCAGCTGAGTTTCAAATTTTTCGGCGGAGTTACCAAACAGCAGAACTTGCCACACTTCAGGCGAGTTGTAAAAAAGAAGGCAGTTTCATCCCAGTTTCAACGTACCAAACAGGCCCTTACATTAAGTCATAATAATTATTCAAATCTTCTCTCATTGGTATGAGTGTGACTAGCCGTATAAAAATCTCCATAAAACATTTGACAAAAGATTATCAATCAACTGACTGTCGGCTTCATGCCGAGAAACTTCGATGTTGTTGTCGCCAAATTTCTAGCTACGAGTATACGGGGATCATGACATAAAAAGAATCTAGACAGCCAGTAACAAAAAAAAAAAAAAAAAAAACCCATCACCATCATTATGACCAAGCTCTCTTATTAGCATATTAGACACAAAGCACTATTGTTTGAGCATGAAGAGGGTTGAAGGAATTTGCACATCTTCACATTTTTGAGTTCTCATTTTAGTCCCTTCCCGCGCAAGAAAACCCGAAACTTATGCTCATCTGGTCCTTACATTATGCACTCTGTTGAACCAGATCGAGTGAAGAATCATGTGAAATAAATCATACTTCACCGGCTTAGTATGCCACAGGAAGTGCTGCTGCACCCTCCTCACCCCTTCCTGCAACGAAACATACTTCTCTTCCGGTATCGACGCGAGTATCTCCCTCAGCCTCGGGACGTCTTCCTCCGGAACGACGACCGAGAACGCCTCCCAGTTCAGCACCCCGAAGAGAGGCGGCACGTAGTTGTCCGATATGATCACCGGCACGCACTCGAAGAATATGGACTCGATCACCCGGGGGCTGTTGGCCTCGTAGCCCCTCGGGCAGAGGCAGTACTTGCTGTTCTTCATGAAGTTCGCGTACACCGCCTTTCCACCCGCTCCACGGGGGAGCGGGCCGAAGATTTTCATGTCGGGGTCCCTGTTCTCCCCCCAGTGCCGCAGCAGGACCGGGCGGAGCCTCCCGTGCAAGTTCCCTGCGAAGAAGGCTAGGATGCTCCTGCTGCCGGCAGGTCTGCCCCCGAGATCCCTGAGAGGGTTCTTCGAGGAACGGACGTAGGTCTCCGGGAGGGAGACGTCTTTCCCGAGCTGGAATCCTTCCCGGAGGTCGGCTACGCAGAGAGCTCGGATGGCACGCGCCATTGTGTGTCTTGTTTCAGACGGTGCCTGTCATCAGGCAGTAAGTAGTTTTATTTTTTTTTGTACGAAGGGTGGAGTATAGTTTGCAGTATCGACCGATACCGATCCGATACGGCCGATACCCGTACAATTTAGCATGTCCAGATCCGACCGATAGCGATACTGGCCATACCAACATTGGGGGTCTATTTTCTAATCAAATCGGCAAAGAAAATTGAACGAAAAGACCAACCATCAAGGGGTGTAAAAGCAAAGTAAGGTTGTAAAATCATGTAAACAAAAATAATTTATCTATCGTAGGAAAACCAATCGACAATGCTGACTGTTGTTTCATTCAATTTAAAAACTACTAAGAAAAAACACACGAAGTACTTAAAAGTACGACTAAATGTTTAAAAAAATCTAAAATTTTAATAATTTATTAATAATTATTTGTTTCTCGATACCAAAACCGATACTCCGTTCCGAAACCGCTGATATTGCCGAGACCGCCTATCCCGATACTTATAAGAAGGGTTCGATACCGATTCCGATACGATACTGCGAACCTTTACTCAGTTCTTAGCAACTCCAATTCTAGTGCTAACGTAGGTTGCACAAACGCAGACACAGGTTCGGAGACGGGCAAGATATGTATTCAAGATACTACTTTATTCTAGAAATATGGATACGAGAATGCATGAGTACGATTATATATACACATGAACCTTGTTAGCAATCACCCGAATAAAACTTGTATTATACGCGAATTTTTCTGGATCTTTCAGAAACGTATAATACTTGCGTACTTTTGACATATTCAAATCAGTACGTAAATTTTAAACATGCGAAGTTTTAAACGTGTTCCGTATAAATTATTAAAAGATTTGGCAAAAACACATGGTAGGAACCTGTTTAATTAATCAAATTTGAAAATATATTTAAGAATGTGAAGTTTCTAATCTCAATATTTCCATTTTTCGAATATTTGACCGAATTTTTGAGTGTATTTTATTTGTATTGAGCAGATTTATACTCGTACTTTTGCCGTCCCGAATTTTTTCCGTTTGCCGAATTGCTAACAAGGCACATGAAAACATACTTATATACATATGTTCTATAAAAACATTATTAAACAATTTAAAATAGAGTGTCTATGTTTAAGCATGTTTTGGAGTTTTGGATAGTAAGTAGGTTCTGAGAAGTTCTAGAAAGGATTAATATGGCTTTTCATATGTCAATTATGTTGGCCACAATCATGAACATGTCAACTATATTTGCCTCCCTCCCCCTTCTTTTGGAACAAAAACGTAGGTGAGCCATATTTGATAGGATACAGATACAGATACATGCATGGATATGCGTGACCTCCTGAGGAGTATCTGTGCAAACGTAGGTGCTAACTCATAAAACGAGAAGAGATTTCATATACCTACACTCCGTATCTTCTGATGTTTATGTAAATAAGTATCTGAAGTTGAAGCAATTTTGTAGAATGTTAAGACTATGGGTTATTTAGTTTTAGGGTCTCACATATATATATGAATATTAGTGTTTGGGTCTCGAAATTGACCGATGTTAGCATTTGGGTCTCGAAATCACTGTTCATTAGCCTACGTGAACAATGATTTCGAGACCCAAACTCGAACGTCGGTCAGTTTCGAGACCCAAACACTAATATCCATGTATATGTGAGACCCTAAAACTAAGTATCCCACTAAATACAGACCTGCAGAATACTGGTAAGCATTGATGGCTAGTTCGAAGAAGTGTACCCAGTCATGACAGGCAGCAAGGAAATGGTCTGCTCCCCCCGTTCTGTTCCAGAAAGGGTACTTCGAAGCTATTGAATCCACGTAGTTGCTCAAGTGCTGCTCCATATTTTTCCGGCTGTGGGAATTGCGCACGTACAGTGCAAACTGCAGAAGCCGCGAACTGAAAGGCATGTAGAACAGGTGAGCTTTCTTGGGGTTTCTCACAGTGTACTGCTTATTCGACTCCATCTGCTTCATGAACCATCCTTCGGAAGCATATATGCCCCTGAGGAGTGGCTCGTGGAATATGGGCTTCTGTCCTTCCTTGTACACATAGACCTTCAGTGTCCTTTCCATCAGTTCATAGCTCCTGCATCGAGCAAATACTTAGGTTCTCCATGTTGGTTTTGGCTTTAGAATGGCCAACGCAACTATACAATTTCTA
The DNA here is from genome assembly GCA_029216955.1 of Iris pallida. NCBI lineage: Eukaryota > Viridiplantae > Streptophyta > Magnoliopsida > Asparagales > Iridaceae > Iris > Iris pallida. The sequence continues at coordinate 3,167,533 of JANAVB010039816.1, read as the reverse complement.
AGTTAACTAAAACTACATACACACTAGTATCTTGTTATTACCTTCAGAAAAGTATCCATGTTCGTGTCAGTATCCGTGTTCGTATCATGAAACATAGGTGACATGATCACCAGGGCCGGCCCGGAGGGTTGGGTTGCCCAAGACAAAACAAATTTTGGTTGCCCTTACCTAGTCCAAAACAAAATTTTCTATACTTCAAGTATAGCAAGTGCTCACCACTTGAGCATATGCTTGTTTGACGAAGACAAATTGGAGGCACGTAGACAGTATAGATTTTTGTTCGGCTGGGGAACTGCAGTTTGCTGTACATGTTCCTAAGCCAGTTGAGATTTTTGTTCGGCCTCCATTGCCTGTTGGTAAAGCAGGTGCAGAGTGGTACCAGTATCAAGACTTGACAGAGGAAGAAGAGGAGTTGAGACCAAAATGGTATTATTGATGCTGGTATAGAATGGTCTCTCCAGGTTGGAAATTATGTAAAGAAAATTTTGGAGGAAAACAAACTAAGTAAATTCAGGGTATGCTTGGATTGAGGGGAAAAAAAAAATCAAAGCTAAGTGGGTTGAGGGGGGAGAAGAGTCTAAATATATACTGCATTTAATTGTATCAGACCACTACAATTTGCAAAGAACATACACAAATTGTACACAGGTTGTAAGAACACTACAATTTGCAAAGAACACTACATTTAGAAGAAAATGATCGAACAAATGAGAAAAAACATAAAAGCATATAGATACAAAATTTGATAAAATCAAGATTACATTGCGCTTTTAGCTCGAACTATACCGTAAATCTTGATTACAAAAATAACAACCAAATAGCAAGTCCGATCATGATAGTTTATAAACTAGTACAACCCGGTTCAAAGAAAAATGCTTCTACTTGCATTTTTTGAAGCAAATTCTTCAATCAAGTGATCATACTTAAGCTTCTCTAGTAGCTCATTTTCAATTGAGATCATAGCTAATCCATTTAATCTTTCTTGTGACATGGTGGTCCGAAGGTAATTTTTTATCAACTTTAACTTAGAAAAGCTCCTTTCCGCCGAAGCAACCGTGACCGGTATAGTCAACAAAATTCGATAAGCAACCCAAGCATTTCGAAAACCACCATCTTCCCAATAAGACCCTATGAAGTCAAGGATTTCAATTGATTTTGTTACTTCTTTAGGTAATATTGCTTTCAATTCTTTAAGGTCTCCAAATAACTCTTTTCCATTTATATCACAATGTCGGTCGTGTTCCAAAAACCTTTCTAGTTTAGTGCAATGAACCATCAAGTTTTCATCACTAACACTTCTCAACTTTGCATTAAACAAGAACCCAAAGATTTCTTCAAATAGTTCAAATTGTTCAAATCGATCATTGAGTGATGTAAGAGCTTGATCTATAATGTGAATAAAATAGTTGAACTAAGAGTATCCTCTTGGCATCATTAATTTTTCCCCACAAACCCGGATCGTAATTCACATCAACATCTTTTTCAAGATCAAGCACACTTTCATTCATAGGCTCCACGTGACCTTCACCACTAGCTTCTCCATTAGCATCTTCTTCATCATTATGATCTTCTTCATTAGGCTCCCCATCACCTTCATTGATAGGCTCTTCAAGGACATCATCCGTACTTTCATTATTAGCTTCTTCAACTAGACCCAAAGGTTGAGAATTTTGAGCTTTTGCATTAAACAACTTGGAAATTGATCCCGCTAGTGATTTTGTAATTGCATCTTTACGTTGTTTGACCCTTCTATTGTAAGCTCCGGAATTTTGTTGACGAAATCTCACTCGATCTTTATCATCTTCATTTTTTGTCATGGTACCGGTACCTATACAATAATACAAATCAAGTATAGCATAAATTTATAGGTTTCATTTATAGGTTTCATTAAATTTATAGGTTCATAATTTCATTAAATATTGGTTTCATTAAATTAACCAGGTTGGGACCCTAAAAAAAATTTAACCAAGTTGGGAATCATTTGATTTTTTTCATGTTCAGAATCAAAAGTACTACCAACATCATCCATGTTCAAAATCCAATACATCATATATAATTAATAATTATTAATAATTATTAATCAAATCCAATACATCATCACCCATATATAATTATTAATCCATGTTCAGAATCAAAAGTCCCAAATCCAATACATCATCAACGGATCAACCAATACATCATATATAATTATTAATCCTCCATGTTCAGAGAACCAGCATCAAAAGTCTCAAATCCAACATCAAAAGTACTACCGTTTGGTTAATTGGTTTCATATATATAATTATTAATCAAATCCAATACATCATCCATGTTCAAAATCTTTTGAATTTTTTCTTCCCATGAGTCCATCAGATCTGACCTAAGTGACCTTTCACAAAGAAAGTAGATGGAGAACTAATCTAAAATAACTGAACTCTGAAATAAGCAAGGGACTAAGGGAGAAATTAGAGAAATTAGAAGGAGAGGAGAAGAATACCTAGAAAAGGGAGATGAGAGAATTGGATTTGGTTTGGGATGACAGCAGCATGCCAGCAGCAATGAGGATGAGCAAGCTGCAAGCAACGACCACGATTTTTTTTCTTCAGCACCCACCCGCTCGGCTCGGCGGCAGCAGCATGCAAATTTTTTTTTTTTTTTTTGTTTGGCCAAGGGTCATGTGTGAATGTTGCCCTATGGTTAGGGGGTTGCCCAAGCCCATTGGCTTGTTGGGCTTGCCTTAGGGCCGGCCCTGATGATCACTACTTATTGTACCTCTGAAAATGTGTGCGTGTGTACTGTATATATCTATATGGTGTCCTTATCTGTATTCCATGTCAGTAATCGTGCAACTTAGACCGACAATAATAGTTCATAACAAGACGACATAAAAGAGAGTATTATCCGTGTTCGTATCATGCAACATAGGTGACTGACTACTTATTGCATGTACCTCTCTGAAAATCTGTGTACTGAATATATCTATGTTGTCCTTATCTGTATGCCGTGTCAGTAATCGTGCAACATAGACCGACAATAATAGTTCATAACAAGACGACATAAAAGAGAGTATTATCCGTGTTCGTATCATGCAACATATGTGACTGACTACTTACTTATTGCACCTCTCTGAACATGTGTGTGTGCTGTATATATCTATATGGTGTCCTTATCTGTATTCCGTGTCAGTAATCGTGCAACATAGACCAACAATAATAGTTTCATAACAAGATGACATGAAAGAGAGTATTATCCGTGTTCGTATCATGCAACATAGGTGACTGACTACTTACTTATTGTACCTCTCTGAAAATGTGTGTGTACTGTATATATCTATATGGTGTCCTTATCTGTATTCCGTGTCAGTAATCGTGCAACATAGACCGACAACAATAGTTTCATAACAAGATGGCATAAAAGAGAGTATAGGGATTACACACAATGCTTTCAAACTCATGATTGAGCTTAGTTATGTCGCATTAATTTGGCAGTGCAGGCACCTTTTAAATGTGGAAATGTTTCGAAAAACTGGCGCATAAAGTTTTCGGTCCGTCTTCACCATGGGCGCATTCTGTATCTGTGCCTTCACAGCTAGCAACTCCTTGTCATGTACTGAGGACCACCGAGGTCTCTAAAATTGCAAAGAAAAGATCAGTATTAGCAAATCAAAATGAGAGGATCTCCTCAAATTACAGGAGTAGCAATTCTTTTTAGTACCATTGCACGATAAGAAGCACGATTCCGATGCAGCAAGCGATTCATTTCCGATACGGACACTGGAGGCATCATCCTTCTCTTCTTTTTCACCAAGGGGATACTACTAATTCCAGTAAAGTTCGCATTCAAAGTTGTCGAACCACTTTGCGGTGGCACAGATGATTCATCCTTGTCAAGTGTTTCTTTAGTCGATACCTGGCCAGATGGATTTACAAGTATATTACCTTTTTCTCCTGATGAAAGGAATACAAGTGCTTTAGATGTTAATTTGGTGGGCACAGATTCATCATCTAAGCTTTTGGTCTGTTCAAGCACCAAACTCTGATTTGGTATCCTAATTGAATCCGACACGAGAGCAATATCGCCTTCTTCAGCAGCTTTGTCGATATGTACCTTATGTTTTGGGTCCGTTACCCGTTCTAGTGTGATGAACCCTCCAACTGGGTCCCTGCCCTTCTTCAACATGACACCATCACCCAAGTCAAATGAGAACTCCTTATCGGTGTCTCCTTCCTCATCAAGGCCAATATCGTCATCCGAGTCGTTACCTTCTTCGGAATCCCCATCCATTCTTCTGGTTTCACTTCCGGTATCGGAGAATTCTGCATCCTCCGTCTCCTCAACAACCAGTGACGAGTCGGTAGGACTCCTTGAGTCACTTAAAAGAGAGAGCTTACCAACCCTGAGAGAAGTAATAGAAGCATCTTCTCTCGGTATGAACCTCGATTCGTCAGATGGAACTGTGAAGGTCTTGAGCAAAAGGGAAACTGTAACGAAAAGTCCTGCTACTACAACCAGTCTCTTAATTGCTCTTGCTTGCCGCAACGTTCGAAATCGGAAGAGTAACCTTTTCATTTTTTTTAGACAAAACTCAAGCACCAACCTGAAAGAAATCGCCTAACATACATTTGGTGAATGACAAGAGATATATACCATGCACAATCGAAACAAACAAAGAACAAGCTTAATTCTGATGAAATTAAGAAGTTGCTAAAATAATTCAAACAACGCAGAGGACACTGACAACCTTTGGATACAAAAAGAAGATTATTTATAAGGGCACAGCCAAAGTTGATCAGGGCTATCCAATTTCTGGTAGTCCAGAACTGCCACAATTTCTGGCAGTCCTAAATACTTTATGGACTGCCAGAAAATGTGGCAGTCCAGCCAAACACGAGATGGACTGCCAGAAAATGGCTAGCCACTGTTCAACTTTTGCTGTGCCCTTATAAGTAATAAAAAAGAATGACAGATCCGCATCTCAACTTCAAGATATCTGATGCCCATAAATGAATCAGTCATGGATTGAGGAAAAATCCTAATCATATCACAAATCAAATATCATTTTTTTCATAGGGATTTGACAATAAGTTCCATAAATGTCATTTTTCTATAGAGATCATGATCATGCAATTCACCTGTAAAAGGCCCCAAGTCCATTCCACTGGGTTTTTTTTTCCCCAGCTCAATGAACTGAAATTGACTTCACCATTCATAAGCTACTACACAAATCTACAACAACAACAACTAATGCACAAATCTAGAGCATAAAATAAAAGGAAGATCAGGAACTCCTAGAAGAGCAAAAAATTTGAGGGAACAACTAATTCTATAGCATTTATGTTGTTTATACTGAGCAAGATATAGATTCTCATGATGTCATATGGATATAGCACATCATAGAAAAAGGAAAGATAATATGACAGATCTACTCTACCATCTCTTTGCTTACTTGCTTCAGGACAGTACCTCTTCCAGAAGTTTGCCAGGTAGTAGTACTCTACTAGACTTTGGGAATCATAGTTTGGGACTTTGGAGCTTCTTTTTGAGAGAGAACTATATCCAGAGTTCATTATTACATGTCTGCCACTGTGCCACCAAACTCTATTATTGAGTTATTGTGCTGTTTCCTTTAGTTTAATCTTATTGTTCCGATCTTATCTTACAGTTTAATAGTATTTGCTGTAGATTACAAGTGTAAAGGTCATGTGACATGTCCACTTCATCTGATCCTTTTTAAAAGACTGTATTATTCTAACAGTACTCCAACTATAGTGTTTGAATGTGTGTCACATCAATTTTTTATTACTAGATTTTAGTATCCTAATTTTATAAAATGCTCATTTGAAATATATTTTGTCCATTTTGAAGCACATCGACCGGACCACTTTAGAAACATATCTTGTAGTACAAAAATATAATTTAAATACTTGTATTGTCAGATTCTTTTTAAGTGGTCCCGTTGTACTTTAAAATTTGACGAATGATGTTTCAAAACAATAATTTATAAAGTAAGTGTGCCAAAATCGAACAGTAAAAAAGATAATGTGCCAAAAATGTCTGATTGCTATATTTGAGGGGATAAATTGCAAAAAAACTCTGTTAGATCTACGCCTTTTGCGTAGAAAGATCTATTAGAAAAATTTAGCAGTTTGTCCCTCCTTAGATTCTCCGTGCGAGCAAAAAGTCCCCTACCGTCTGTTGACCGTTAGAAATGACCGTTAAGTCCATTTAAAAAAAAAAAGAAAAGAAGAAAATACCTAAACTACCCCTCCTTCCCTACCAGCCCCCCTCCTCACCGCCCCTCCCTTGTCCTCCCCGTCAGCCTCCTCCTCCTCCCCAGGCCAGCCCCCCTCCTCCCCGCCCCACTCCCTCCTTCTCCCCGCCGGCCACCTCCTCCCCCCCCCTTCCTCCTCTCCTTCCCCTCTTCCTCCCCGCCCCCCCCCCCCCCCCCCCCTCTCCTCCTCCCCACCCCCTCTTCCTCCCTGCCGGCTAGCCCCCCTCCTCCTCCTCCCCGCCGGCCAGCCCCCTTCCTCCCCGTCGGCCTCCTCCCCACCCCCCCCCCCCCCCCCCTCCTCCTCACCGCGGGCCAGCCCCCCTTCTCACCGCCCTCTCCCTCCTTCTCCCCGCCAGCCTCCTCCTCCTCCCCACGCCAGCCCCCCTCCCTCCTTCTCCCCGCCGGCTAGCCCGCATCCTCCTTCTCCCCGCACCACCGGAGAGAGAGAGAGAGGGGGAGGAGAGGGAGAGTGAGAGAAGGGTAAAATGGTCATTACATATCCCACTTAACACCAGTTAACGGAAAGGAGAAAAAATGAGCATATTTTATATTTTTAGGAATGTTAAGAGCATGGAATCTTTTAGTGCAAAAAGCGAAAATTTAACGAGATATTTTTTTGCACTTGACCCTATTTGAGGTGACATTAAGATGATTTACCCTTTTTATAAGGTGCATTTACCGGCCAAAAATTTAATACTGAGAAATAATTTTTCTGAAATTCTGCATAGGATCATTAAATTATTGATTATTGTAGAAGTTCAAATTGCCAGACAGTCCATTATTTTTATTAATTTTTTTAATCAATGAAAATGCCAAAAGGTCGGACGTTTTTGCTGCATAAATGCCAACAAGTCTGACTTTTTTATTGTTAAATTTTATTTTATTTTACCAATGGTCGATTATACAATGGTAAAATCAAACACGTTGCACTACATTTATCAAATATTGAGCTATAATCTGAGTGAGGGATTTGGTTTTTTTGGAATTTTTGACTTTCATCCCACTTGTTAATATGAATTTGTACTTATATCTCACATTTTAATTTTATTAAACTTTTATTCTACTTTTTGTCACAAAAAATATTTTTTGTGACAAAACGAATATTTTTCGTGACAAAATAAATACTTTTCGTGACAAAAAAAGAAATAAAAGTCTAATAAAATTAAAATGTGGGATGTAAGTACAAATTCATATTAATAAGTGGAATTAAAATAAAAAATTCTCTTGTTTTTTTTGGCACACAAGCTCTATTCTCTCATGAGCTTTATAAATTGTTGCAAAATCTAAACCTACGAGGGCATGTATGTATCTGACTAATTAACAATGACTAAAGGATAATATGACGGGTTATCTAAACCAGACGTTGGGGGTGCTGGAGCTGCTCTAAAATGATCCACAACTTGTTGTAAAATAGTTCGTGGATCTACAACATAATTTGTCTTGCTTGCACTACAAAAAAATGTAAAATAGCGACTGACGCCTTCAATGAACAAGAATTGTCGCTGACCAGCGACGAATTAGCAATTGATTGGTGACGAAAATGTGTATAAAAATACATGTCCATATTTTCGTCCATGGTCCGTCGTTAAAGTATAAGAATGTGACTAGTTACTCCTTAGCAATGAAACATTTCCGTCACTGTAAGTAAAAATAGCAGTCAAGTCTTTCTCTCTTCATTTCAGTCTTTTACCCAAAAAATCCACCATCCCCAATATTTCCTGCCAAAGTGTAAGAAATTGTAAATATGAATTGCTCCATTCTAGATATATAGTTGAAATTTTAATAATTTTTAAATTTAATATATGAAATAAACATGTAATGAAATCTATCATGGATAAAAAAAAAACTCGTATCATCTCAGCGACACGTGTATGCATGTAACACAAGTTGTCATCATCTACAACTAAATACAAGGGGCTCCCCACCAACGTCTATAAGTATTATCACTTAGTATTGCATAATTTTCACAAAATATGAGCAACACACATTCATAATGAATTAAACTTCTATAATTCAATAACTTACTATCAACTATCAATGAAATAAAAAAAAGACATGTGCACGTCCTATGTCTGAAGTCTAAAAGTCCAACCAATAATTAGAGAACAGACGCTTGCAATTGTATTGGCTCTACCACGACTCAAACACAAAGGCTCTCGTTGAATCATCTGTCTAACCTGAAACGTCGCATAACATGATCAGCTGGATAAAACATGATGTGCTTGTGGTATATGATGTAATACCATATGGAGACTTAACTGTTGTGTTGTTCTCTGTATCTCAGGAGAATCCTTATGAGGAACATTATAGACTATCAATTGAACCTATTCGATGATTAAAAAAACAGTAAAATAATAAACATAGTAAATTAAGCCAAAAAAATTAAGAATTTTTTTTAGATAATTTACATCCAGGTTGATTATGATTAATCTGGTTTAGATATTCCGTAAGATTATCATGTAGCCATTGTTTAGCCCTCCTAAGCAACAATTTATAGAACTTGTGCGCCCAAAAGAAAACCCTACACACACACACCCCTTCCTTTTCAATGCCATGCTTTTGATTTTGCAGTAAAATCGACTATTGGTGGGAAAAAAAACACTAGATAGAGTTCAGTTTTCTGCTGCCAGACCCTATGATGCTTTTATTGGTTCAAAATTAATGAAAATCTCAACTGTGAGTTAGACTTTTCCATTCAAAATTAATGAAAATCTCAACTCTGAGTTAGACTTTTTCCAGTTAAATTTTATGAACTTAATTAGGATCCTCCACATAATTAAAAATAATAATAATTCTTTTATGTAAAAGTTTTTTTTTTTTTTTTAGATGTCCTTTTCTCCGGACAACTTTTTCATTTTGTACTATTCCTTCTCCACCCATAGCCTATAAATATTGCAGGCTCACAGTCCTCCTTTTGTATTGACCCAAAACCAAATTTTAACTTGTAACTGTGTTGGTCACACGCTGCATCGTATATCTTTTAGGTCTACTGTTTTCAACTTCTATCATTTTTTTATAAATAAAAAAAAATACTACGTTCTCATGGTTCAATACATTAATTTTTCAGGATCTTATGCCTTTTTTTTTTATAACCACAAGGATTACTTGAATTCGGCTATAAAAAAATATGTTTGATTCAACAGTAAACTTTGATATTGCATCCTGGAATATGCGGGAGGTGTGTACATCTACCTCCTCTATAAGGTTAACCCAAGTATTAGTATATTCACTAGAATACAACAAAGTCTTTGGAAAGACTTGTGAAATACTTGATTTAGATGGTTCAAGTTGCATGGCAAAAAATGAAAAAATAAAAAAATAAAAAAAAAATCCAGTTTGACTGTCAATCAGTAAGACATCACCAACAAAACATCCTTACTTTATGAGCACACAATTTCAAGGATGACAAGTACTAGGATTGACCAAACTGTCAATCAAATGTCACAATACCGAGCACTGGTGAAATACCAGTATCAACGAGAATTTGATAAAAAAGACAAATGATAAGAGCTCTATACAAAGTGATTTGTTACGATTTCTACGGACCCGGACTTATTAGCAAGTGTTGTTGGACCGGACCGGACCGGACCGGACCGGCAGTTGGATAGAGTCTTATCAGATTTTGCCAAAAAATCGATTCATCAAGACTTGAGCCAGAACATTTTAAGAACCGATAAATATTTTTTAAAATCGGAATTTAACAGGTGAACCAGTCAAACTGGTACACAACTAAATCGGCTGATTCTTATTTTTAAAAAAACTAAAAAAAAACATTATCACGTGAGATTTGGACCATTTGATTCTTGGTTTGATTTTCAAAGACCTTATAGTTGTAAAACCAAATCAAAACAAACCTAACATACTAAAAACTAAACCAATTCAAACCAAAAAGTAAATGTTGATATCTTAACTATTTGAACCAAACCAAACCATGAATATTTGAACACTGTTGAACCCCGATCAGACCTGTACCAAAAGTTTTTGGTTCAAAAGTCAGTCCAGTTTTAAAACATTGCTTGTTACCCCAAATCGATATAATAATTCAATCAAACATGTCTGACCTGAATAGAAGAAAGCGATTCAAACAATTGACCCAAAAAATTCAAAATGAAGACTTTTTTATTGTTGTTGTTGATGTTGTGTGCAGGGCCGACCCAGGGTAAGCCTGACAAGATTTCAGACTTGGACAACCCCCTATGCTTAGGTTATGGTGTGAATCGGGCCATCTCGCCCCCCGGCCCAGGTCAACCGGGTTTGACCGAATTTGGGCTGGGCCGGGCTTAACCTGGTAGATGAAGTGGGCCAACCTGGAAGAATAATTGAAAAATCCAGCCCGAACCCATGACCCGGTCGGGGCCAGGCCGGCCGAACCGGGCTGGGTTTGGGCTGGCCTTTTTTTTTTTTAATTAAAATTTTGAGAAGAAAAAGTTGGTAAGCAATGTATTATTGTTATTATATATAAATGTGCTATAACACTAACCAAAAAAATTGAGAAAAAAAAAGTTGATAAATTTTTATTATTGCCAATATAATTTTATTTGCTATAACAATAAGTAACAAATAAAATTTAAAGTTGCAAGTTGATATTTTATTTTGATAAAGTTTGTAATAAAATGTACAAGTATTTTTTTTCTTTTCCGTCGTTCGTCTTTCGTCCACGTTTACTGCTCAGCTCCTCCTTAGTAGTGTCCTCCAATGTAAGAGACAAAAAGTCCAACTCATTGATGTCAGAACTTTCATCTTTTGATTTTGAGTTTGTTTTTCTGCATGAACCCAATCTTTAACCCAGACAAAAACTTCCAAAATATTTGGCAACTCTTCTTGCTTAGCATCCTTAAACCTGCAATAAAACAAGATTTCGATGCTACGGTAAACACCGGGACCATTAGAATCTCACGTGCTATAGAAGGAAGTATATGATATATTTTTTTCATGTCTCTTCCTCCATTCTAAAATTAAAAAATAAGATGAAGAATCATCTTCATCTTCTTCATACAAATTTAAATATAAAGGTAATTCTTGAGTGGGTAGAGAAGATTGTTTTTGTTTCTTCCTTTACAGTACATTTTTAGCATGTGATAATTTAGACATAAATCGTAGCTCTACTACTACCTTGAGCAGTTGTATCGGATCGTCTCGTTACAACATTTTCTTCATATAAAGTAGTTAAAGAATCTAAAAAAATCTCTAATTTCTACTTTAAGTTGCCTACATCAACATTCATATTGTCATTAAAAATGGTCTAACAACATAAATATGTCATCTAATTTAATCTTAGGATCGAAAACCGAAGCCAAACAATATAGAAGAGGTACATCATCCCAATATTTTCGAAATTTTGTTTCCATTTTGGAAACACCATAATCAAAACCAGAAAATGTTATATATTTAAAAAATAAACGAGACATGTTAATAATTTCTGTTAAAGCTAAAAAAGAACTTGGATAATAAACTCCAGATAAAATACATGTATCATTGTATAACAATTCTAAAATTTCAAAAATATAATTAGCATTTAACTAATTATTTTTAGTAACTTTATAATCAAAACTGGGATTAACATTATAATAATATGTAATAACATCTTTAAATTTAATAGAAGATTTTAACGTTAAATAAGTAGAGTTCCATCATTGTTGTGCATAACAAATTAATCTCCTAAAAGTTATACCATATTGTGCACATAAAATTTTAAAAGCTTGTTGTCTATTTGCAGAAGTGTTCAAACTTTGTAAATATAATATAAGATTTTCTAAATTTGTTTGAAAAAATTGAAGATATTCTTGTAAAATTAAATTAATAATATGACAAGCACATCTAATATGAAAATTTTGTCTTCTACTATAGGCAAAAAATGTGAACTTAAAATATTAATACAAGAAGTGTTACTACTAGTATTATCAAAAGAAATTGAAGCTTCTTTTATTGTGAATATCATATCCACGTAAAAATTGCATTATAGCGTCATCGATTAGACAAATAATGCATTTTTGGAATATCTACTTACATTGATTAAGAGTAGTACTTGCATAATCATAATACCAATCACTCTTATCGAATGTAAAATGTTGTTCATCACAAATAATATATTTCGTTAACTCAGTTTTTTACAAGCACTACCAGAATAAGTCATATTAGCGACGCCCAAAAACGTCGCTAAAAAGGATAAAAACGTCGCTAAGTTCAGTTTCCGACGTATTTAGTGACGTTTTATTGTTGTCGCGAAAAGCCTTGTCGCTAACAGGTAAAACGTCGCTAATCGTTGCTCTTACCGACGTTTACCGACGCAAAAGTACGTCGGTAATCCTGGAACATTTACCGACGTTCACCGGCACACCGTCGGTAATATAGCGACGTTTGTTACGTCGGTATACGTCGGTAAATTATGGAACTTTTAGCGACGTATTTAGAATACTTTCCGACGTTTACCGATTCCGTTAACGAGGAAAAATCCTGGAACATTTAGCGACGTTTACCGACGCACAAATACGTCGGTAGGCGTCGGTATACCTGCTGACTTACTGACGTTTACCGACGTTTTTCTGCGTTGCTAAACGTCGGTAAACGTCGCTAAATTGCAATAAAATAAAATAAAAATAAATTACAGAATGTCCACAGAATCACATTTTCTCCCTGCAGTTTAATAAATAATAATAAATATACACAGAAGCACATTTTCTCCCTGGATTCGTCGACCTCTTCGGTGGAACACTCAACACCGATAAATCACAACAGTATAACAATCAACACAAACAATACTAAAAATCTACAACCAATATCCAAAGTGTACAACCAACACAAAGTGTATAACAAACACTAAAATATCCAAAGTCTACAACCAATATCCAAAGTGTATAACAATCAACCCCAGTCTACAACCAACCAACCAATATCCAAAGTTTACACAACCAATAATAAAAGTCTACACACAAACAAACAATCAACATAAACAAACACTAAAATATCATCACATCAAACAGTCCTAACTCGGACTACTGCGGATCTGGAGGAGGAGGGGCACCGCCGCGCCTCAAGGATAGAAACATCTCGTACTTCTCCCGTGAAATCGTCACCGATAAAAAAGGTAGTGACCTCGGTGGATTCGGTGTCGATAAAGAAGGCGGAGTCGACGATGATGAAGGCGCACCCGGAGGACAATAACACTCTAACGCTGCTAGTCACTGGTGGTATGATTCCATGGTAGATAACAGCCTCGTACTGCTATCAACCATCGAATCCTGCATCAACGTCAGCCTCTCGCCCATGGACAGCTGTGATGCCTGCAGATCCGTCACGCTGCGCTCTGTCGACGCTCTAAGATCAGTGACGCCCCTCTCTATCCTCTCAGTCATATCCCTGAACTCCATAATGCTGCGGTCAAGCGTATCCAATCGTGCTAGGAGCGCATCATCGTCCGTATGGTGCTACTCCTGGATCCGTCGTAGCAGCTCGTCACGAACAGAATCCACCATCTGCTGGACTCGGGCAGACTCCTGGGAGGGCTGTGGGTCATGCACACTAGCAGGGGAGGTCCTAGAGGACTGTGTCGCAACTAGGGCGCCATAGGATCCCGTACCGTTGTACGTACCCCTGTGGAGACCACCAGCGGCGGTCACCCACAGTTCGTCCTCTGACGGAGCTGGAGCGGACTGCGAGGAAGTACCGGTCTCTCCCGCAGCAGGTGCACTAGCAGCCGTCCGCTCCTTAAGCCGTTGAAACTCGGCCTAGAAAGCATGGATACTCTATAACTTCTAATGTCTAATGTACTTATTATTACTAACTACATGAATATTTATTTGCATACATATTTACTAAGTTATATTAAAACTAACACGAAGTATTAAAATTAATAAATAGAATTGTAATACTTACATAGGCCTTCTCGGCCCTCTCGTCAATAAGCTTCTCGCCCTTCCGATGTGTTGCCAGAAAGACGGTTATCATATTGGCGTCATCACCCCTATTTACCTGTAATTAAATATATCACCTTTTACTAATTTATCGGACTTATATTAAAATAATATTTCTGAAATAAAAAGACATACCAAACGACGAAAATGTTCCGTCATCGGAATCGACCCACCGTACCACTTTAATCCCTGCTTCCTAGCCGCCTTGGCATATTTCTCAGACTTTTTCTTGTACCTTGGCTCATCGAATCGAGTCTTCATCGCAGTCCACTGATCAGGGGTGATCAAACCTTGGATCGGCTTTCCGGTACTATCACGAGTCTTCTGATCATTAATAGTATCGCGGATCAGCTTAGCAGCGACGGCAGAAAACATCTCCTCGATCAGCTCGGCCCGGTGCGGTGGATAGAAAAACATAGCCTAGAAGAGTGCAAACCAAATATTTATCAGTTATATACAATATGCATAAATTATATGATTCATGTTAAAAGCAAATATATTTTAACCCTTGAAGCGCGCAAACCAGTAGGCCTTCCTCTCGTCCGGAGCATCAGAGTAGTTTATCCAAGGACCACCATAATTATTCCCCAATAAGTGGCCTAGGCGTCTCTGTACCGACGGGGGACGATATCTATACAGACATATTATATTCATGAGAAAAGTTAATTTATGATAAACATAGAAAAAAAGATAAACCAAAACACTTACTTTGTACCGTCAGCCCAGATCTCCGTCCTCGTCTCCTCCGGAGGTGCGCACGCATCATCTGCCTGATACTGGTCGGCCGTCGGCTCAACCTCCTCTATCTGCTCATCTGTCTCCATCGTCGTATCAGCAGGAGGAACGCTAGACACGGGAGTAGTCTCAGGCCTGGAACTACTCGTCCCAGGAGATACGCCATGTAGCGTCGTGGCAGGCGGAGGTACAGTCCGATACAAAGGAGTACTCGACGACGAGGATCCAGAGCCGGTACCAGTAGGAGGTACCGAAGGAGAACCCCGTCCAGAGCCGGTACCAGTAGGAGGTACCGAAGGAGAACCCCGTCCTCCCCCAATCTGACGATCACATGCCAACACGAATACTGGGATCCCGAAAGTTCGAATGGGGTAAAACCGTCGGAGCAGAGACCCAATCTGACATTACGCGGATCAGAAGCAAAATCTGGATACTCTCGATCAAAGTACTTCCATGCTTCTCCATCAGATGGGTGATCCAACACTCCTTCGGTTTATTTTTGCTTATGCCAACTCATGTTTTCTGCAGTTTCCTTCACCATAAACAACCGCTGCAACCGTGGGATCAACGACAATTAGTGCATCGAATCGGTAGGCTTTCTTGCACCGACAGACTTTCCTCTACTACTGCCCTTGTAGCGATCAGTACCACAAAATCTGCAGGCGTCTTCATCCTTATCGTCTTTGTAGTACAACATGCACCCGTTGCGACATGTATCGA